>ONZH01013119.1:0-181784 GCA_900303285.1 Rhinella marina
GCAAAATTTTTAAAGTTGGGGTCCTGCGTCGTCATTCTGACTACACCCGGCTGTTGTCACCCCCACACACGCTAGCCCAGGGGCACTCCTCTGGCTCTTCCAGCGAAACCTCCTTGCCCCCAGCCTGCCACCACCTACAGGCCCACTCTACAAACAATTTACCCGGATAGGGGACGTATACGGTATTAAACTGAGAAGAATTGATACCATACGGATTAAAAGCAACAGTTTTCCCAATCCATCTGGCTGTTGTCACCACCACACACGCTAGCCCAGAGGGCACTCCTCTGGCTCTTCCAGCGAAACCTCCTTGCCCCAGCCTGCCCCCCCCCACCTACAGGCCCACTCTACAAACAATTTAGCCGGATAGGGACGTATCCGAAGTTTACTCATGTTTGTTTTTGTTCTTCTTTTATCTGCCTCCTGACCTGTGATAGGCAGAGCATGGACACGTCCCCTTAGCTGCAGTGGGAAAGACACCTCCCCTGGCCAGAGCAAGCTCTTTTTCCGTTTTCCGTGTTCGAAAAATCCATTAAATATAGGGTCCCAAGATAGGGGACGTATACGGTATTAAACGGAGAAGAATTGATACCATACGGGTTAAAGCAACAGTTTTCCCAAATCCATCTGGCTGTTGTCACCACAATACACGCTAGCCCAGGGGGCACTCCTCTGGCTCTTCCAGCAAAACCTCCTTCCCCCCCACCTACATGCCCTCTCTCCAAACAATTTTCCCGGGTAGGGGGACATATTAGATATTGTACTGATTCTGAATTGCCTCCTGCAATAGACGGGAATCGAACCCAGATCAACTGCTTGGGAAGCAGCTATGCTCACCACTATACCACCAGCAGGCACAGCAACTGATAAGAACAGATACTAAACTTGATTTTAGCTGCAGTGCCAGCATGAGCAGTGGTGTCACCTGCAGGCGGTGATGGACCTTCGTTGCACCTAGTTGGGTGCTTCCCTAACATGTGATGGGTATTTGCCTCGCCTTTCTTGGTCTGGGTGAGCACAATTGCCATGAGGGTAACCACCAGGCTGTTGCCTGAGGATTTGGGGTAATGGTGGGATTAAGCAGCCTCAGAGGCATCCATGCATGCTGCCCCTGCTGTTTCCTGTCCATTTCCGTGGTGTTTCCATCATTTTCTGAGGTTTCCAGGTTTTCACCCAGCCTTCCCTAGGCAGAGCCTTGGTCCCCCGCAAAAATGCTCGAGTCTCCCATTGACTTCAATGGGGTTCGTTATTCGAAACGAGCACTCGAGCATCAGGAAAAGTTCGACTCGAATAACGAGCACCCGAGCATTTTAGTGCTCGCTCATCTCTAGTTTGCACTCAAAATCTCACGATACATGGCCCCATTCATTCTTTCATGTATATGGATCAGTCGTCCTGGTCCCTTTGCAGAGAAACAGCCCCAAAGCATGATGTTGCCACCCCCATGCTTCACAGTAGGTATGGTGTTCTTTGGAACTCAACTCAGCATTCACTCTCCTCCAAACACGACGAGTTGTGTTTCTACCAAACAGTTCTACTTTGGTTTCATCTGACCATATGACATTCTCCCAATACTCTTCTGGAACATCCAAATGCTCTCTAGCAAACTTCAGACGGGTCCGGATATGTACTGGCTTAAGCAGGGGGATATGTCTGGCACTGCAGAATCTGAGTCCCTGGCAGCGTAGTATGTTACTGACAGTAGCCTTTGTTACGTTGGTCCCAGCTTTCTGCAGGTCATTCACTAGGTCCCCCGTGTGGTTCTGGGATTTTTGCTTACAGTTCTTGTAATCATTTTGACCCCACGGGGTGAGATCTTTCGTGGAGCCCCTGATCGAGGGAGATTATCAGTGGTCTTGTATGTCTTCCATTTTCTAATTATTGCTCCCACTGTTGATTTCTTCACACCAAGCTGCTTGCCTATTGTAGATTCAGTCTTCCCAGCCTGGTGCAGGGCTACAATTTTGTTTCTGGTGTCCTTCGACAGCTCTTTGGTCTTCACCATAGTGGAGTTTGGAGTGAAGAAGTTACAGGTCTGTGAGAGCAAGAAATCGTGCTTGTTTGTAGGTGACCAAATACTTATTTTCCACCATAATTTGCAAATAAATTCTTTAAAAACCAGACAATGTGATTTTCTGGATTTGTTTTCTCATTTTGTCTCTCATAGTTGAGGTCTACCTATGATGTCAATTACAGGCCTTTCTCATCTTTTTAAGTGGGAGAACTTGCACAATTGGTGGCTGACTAAATACTTTTTTTTCCCACTGTATATATAAAGAGAACTCTCTGACACTAACTCAAGGAAAGCTTGGATATATCTATTACTCAGCCTACTAAGGAGTTTTACAGTATTGACCCTTGAAAGGAAGTATTTTTGTACTGAAATATTATCTAAAGCATTTTTGTACTGGAAGCATCATTCACCTCAAGGCGGACCTATCTCAAGTAAAAGTTTTACTGTTTTGCAACCAACTTGTCTCTTCATTTCTTCCGCCGTCCACCTATTTGCATCTCAAGGTGCTGGCGTCACGACAGACAGGGACCCTGCCGCCTGATGCCCTAATCATCTGTCATCAACGGCACCTCGAACCACCATCTGGCAGAGCCCCTGTACCAACCAGAGGGTGCCCCGAAGGAACTGGTGTCACCTTCCCCTCACTGCACGCCGGCCCAGGGAGCAACAGCTGCAAATTGTGAGTACTACTGCACCCATAGGCTCACCACCACTGTGACTATACACTACACACTCACGCAACGCCCCTGCGGCCTGGTCGCTGCACATCTGCCTACCCACTCAGATGCTGCAGTTGTTAAATGACCAGAATTGACGTTATTTCCAATACCAGTCATTATCGGTAGATATTAAACAGCTGACCCCCACTTGGTATGGAGCAGGCTCAGGCTACTTTCACCACTAGCGGCAGCACAGATCCGGCGGGTGCACGTGTGGGGCCAGAACAGCGCTCCGGCCCCACACGTGTCAGACACTGACTTAACTGTCCCAGCAGCTCCGGACACTACAGGAGGAGGAGGACGGCGCGCACAATGGAAGGGAAGGTAAGATTCCCCACAACGCTCCCTGCTGGAGGGAGCTGGGGGAAAATTGCAAGGTAACGGATCCGTCATGAACTCCATTGAAAGTCAATGGAGGACGGATCCGTTTACTATTGTGTCACACCGAACGGATCCGTCCCCATTGACTTGCATTGGGGGTCATTCCGGATCCGTCTTGGTGCGGATGCCCAGACCGGAGAGCAAACCGCATTATGTTGCGGTTTGCTCTCCGGTCTGGAGACTGAAGAGAACTGAATGGAATGCATTTAGGAGCATTCCGTTCTCTTCAGTTCAGTTTTGTCCCAATTGACAATGAATGGGGACAAAACTGAAGCGTTTTATTCCGGTATTGAGCCCCTATGACGGAGCTCAATACCGGAATTTGTAAATGCTAGTGTGAAAGTACCCTCAGCTTGAGATCCCACTCCATACATACTCTGTGTGTATGACAGATATCTGTATATCCATCAAAGGGGTTAATAAGCACCTGTAAGCAGGACAGCCCTATAAAGCCAGGCATAGGGTCTGGTATGGTTGATCCTGCTGGTAAAAATGATACCTGTCTTGTAAAATTCAGTTGCAGCATTCCTAAGAAAAAAAAAACTTTTATTATTTATGCAAATTAGGTCTTCAGTGCGCAGAGAGATGTGGCCAGCTCTATAAAGCTGAGGTGCCTGAGGGGGTAGACACAATCTCTTGGTGCACGGAAGCCCTCATTTGCATAAAGAATCTGACCTTATTCACTTGGCGATTCATTAGTTAAATTCCTGTTTGTTTAGGCTACTTTCACACTAGCGTTTTTGTTGGATCCAGCAGGGCTCAGCAAAAACGCTTCCAGTAAATAAAGCAGCCATATCTTTATCTTCTATCCAAAATATGCTAGGCCTACCATTTTAGCTGTTAAATTCAGGTTCTCCATTATTTTCCTTACTACATACTGGCTTTACTGAGGGCCGATCATGTCAGACTAATCTCATTGATTTCTTTGACTATGTAACTAAAGTCCTGGATGAAGGTGGTGCAGTAGATATCGCCTACCTGGATTTTAGTAAAGCTTTGGATACGGTTCCCTATAAAGAGCTGATAGAGAAATTATCAAAAATTGGACTTAACCCCTGGATAGTTCAGTGGATCTGCAGTTGGCTGAAGGACAGATACCAGAGGGTTGTTGTTAATGGAGTGTATTCCGAGCAGAGGCTGGTTACAAGTGGGGTGCCACAAGGATCTGTTCTGGGTCCTGTTCTGTTTAACATGTTTGTAAGTGACATAAGGGATGGCTTGGTAGGGAAGGTTTGCTTGTTTGCTGATGACACAAAAGTGTGTAATAGGGTTGATGTTCCAGGAGGTGTCGGTAATATGGAGAATGATTTATCTTTATTAGATAAGTGGTCAAAACAATGGAGACTGCAGTTCAATGTTTCCAAATGTAAAATAATGCACTTGGGGAGAAGAAACCCTCTATCCTGAGTATCATATTGGCAGTTCTGTGTTAACAAAGACCTCAGAAGAGAAGGATTTGGGGGTAGTCATCTGTGACAGCCTCAAAATGAGTAACCAATGCAGCCAGGCGGTAGGGAAAGCAAATCGTATGCTTGGCTGCATAGCTAGTGGTATAACAAGCAGAATGAGGGAGATTGTGATCCCTCTGTATAGAGCTCTAGTGAGACCACATCTGGAATACTCAGGTGGTCTTTTTCTGCCGTCAATCTTCTATGTTTCTCTATGTTTCTACATCTCCCATTATTAATTCAGTATGTTTGGTTCAGTAGAGTTGTGTGGGGAGCTTGGTGTTAAATTCACAATACACACAGATAAAATATAATATTTATAAGATATTAGATAAGATAATATTTAACACCCCTGGAGGCCCTGGTAGTTTGGAATGATGAAGGGTATAATAGATGTGGTCTATGGCAGGATTGTGCCTATAATTTATTTATAGTTAAAGGTCTAAATAGGTTGTCGGAGCTCTGTTTTTCTGATACAGGGCTTGAAACCCTGTTTCCTTTACACATGGCAAATAGTAAAATGCTGCCTACAGCTGGCACTAGACAGAGCTCATTGGATGCACATGCAATAGAACTTTATGGTGCCTGAAGGTGCGGTTTGGGACACTGTCCTGTTGAAATCTAAGGGTACAGTCACAAGACAGTTAAAAAAAGTCTGTTAAAAACGGATAAAGTGTTAGTTTTTCATTGCCATTTTGCATCAGTATATGCATCCATTTTCTGTTCATCTATCCGTTTTTGCATCTGTTTTTTAATGTCCATTAAAAAAAGAAGTTAAAACTGAAGAATTTCAATACAGCCAAAAATAAAACATGACCTATTTTTTTGACGGCGGCTATTAACTGGTCGTTAAAAAAAGGTCATGTAAATAACCTCATAGACTGCAATGATTCTGAAAATGGCTGTGTGACAGGCGTTAAAAAACATCTGTCACATAACCGTGTGAATGTACCCTAAAGGATAAGCCAACCAAGCACAAATGTGTGGTCACTGCAGAATGCTTTGGTAGTCATGCTAATTATGGCCACCGTCCCCAGGTTGCAGACCACAAACATCGTGTCTGCAATAAAAGGTCACCAGCCGTGTGGACTCCACCCTGCGGACCCAGGGGTACATCGCCAATGAGGTGAGGTGAGGTGATTGCCTTGGGCAGCCTCAGGTAGGGAAAAGTGTGGGGGGGGGCAGAGGAGAGGCCTTGGGCAATGAGTGCTTTCATTGTAGCATATTCAACTGTATCACTGAACTCAGGACAATGATACAGTTGATTGCTTCGACGGGGCATGGGAGCAATGTCTCTCTGTCATACCGTTCACTCTGTTAGGATTTAGTCCTTATGCCTGTAATGTATTATAGACCGCGTCATCATCATCACGTTGTCAGACCAGAAGAGTTCTCTGTCCTGCACCACATTTCTGACAGCAGAATGGAAATAAGGCTACTTTCACACTTGCGGTAGCCTTCTCCAACCCCACCCCACCCCACCGGAACAGCCTGCCAAAAAAAGGCTACCGAAAGTGTGAAAGTAGCCTAAGGCCCCTTTCACACGAGCGTCACGGATTAGGTCCGGATGCGTTCAGGGAAACTTGCACCATTTTGCAAGCAAGTTCAGTAAGTTTTTGTCTGCGATTGCGTTCAGTTTTTTCTGCGCGGGTGCAATGCGTTTTGATGTGCTGTTCACGCGTGTGATAACCAAATTCTCTTAGCAACCATCAGTGAAAAACGCATTGCATCCGGACTTGCTTGCGTGAAAAACGCAGAATATAGAACATGCTACGATTTTCACGCATCACTTCTGTGTTACGTGAAAAAAACGCTCATGTACATAGACCCATTGAAATTAATGGGTCAGGATTCAGTGCGGGTGCTATGTGTTCACGTCACGCATTGCACCCGCGCGGAAAACTCGCTTGTGTGAAAGGGGCCTAAGTATTTGAGTTTATCATTTTTATTTGGCAGCATGCTGTTGGGCCACAATGGGGGGGGGTCATTATTTTGTTACTTGGGGGAAGTACTATAGGAAAATTGGGAGCTCTAAAAAGGGGCATTTTGTTATTGGAACACATTATTAGGGGGCCAAAAAAAGTACTGCATGCAGGTCCCGGCCGCATGCACCCCGCATCATGGATGCGGACCCATCCGCTTGAATGGGTCCGCAATCCGGAAGGTGAGGTGTAGAATGGAGGCACGGAACTCCACTGAAGCACTATGGACGGCTTCCGTGGGGTTTCTTTCCGTGCTTCCGCACCGCAAAAAAATAGAACTTGTTCTATTTTTTTGCGGTGCGGACGGATCACAGACCCATTCAAGTTTAATGGGTCTGGATCCATCTGTGACAGCCGCATGGAGGTTGCCTGTGCATTGGGGACCGCAGATTCCGATCCTAAATGCATGGAATGGCAGAGCAACAGCCATGTGCGTGAGGCCTATGAGTTCACACTTCAATTATCTGGTCAGTTATTTCCTTCAGTTATTATGAGCCAAAACTAGGTGTGGGTCAAAAACACAGAATAGATGCAAATCTTTCCATTATACCCAATCTTTGAGTAGGGTTCACTACTGGTTTTGGCTCACAATTGTGGATCGGCAAAACATTCTGCATTTTGCAGACCGCACATGGCCGACCCTATGATAGAAATGCCTATTCTTGTCTGTGATCTTGGACAAGAATAGGATATGCTCTTTCTTTTTTGCAGGGCCGCAGAACAGAACTACAGATGTGGACAGCACACGGTGTGTTGTCCGTATCTTTTGCAGACCCATTGAAATTAATGGGTCTGCACCTGTTCCGCAAAATTGCAAAATGGATGCGGAGCCAGAATTACGGATGTGTGAATGGACCCTAACTGATGGAAATAACTGACCAAATAACTAAAGTGTGAACTTGACCTTAGATTGTTGCATTCTTTTATCATCAGCTTTGTATCAATGAATCTTTATAAATGTGTATCTTTATAGATGTACATTATGGCATATTATTTTCATGTAAACTGTGTGCTGATTAGCTTCTCTATTATGTCTGAATCAAACATTGACACTGATTATATGGTGGGTGTAAAAGCCACGACAACATGGGGAAAGCATTGAGTATAATTATTGGGTCAATTACATTAAAGCCTTGCTTGTTTCCATAACTACTGCTAACAATGTGTTAGTAATGTCACCTCTGTTAAACCTGCTGCAGCACTAATGGGATCCATAACCTTTGTATCTCTCATGTTCACAGTCAAGCTCTAGAACATTTGGGCCAGCTCATTATAATAACTCAGGTGCAATTGTGTCCAGTAGACGACCATTGGTAAAAAGAAAGTGCCCCCTCCTTTACTTCTGTAACATCTGACCTTCAGAAACCAAATGGGAAAAATACCGAATTCAGTAAGAGGTAGAATAATCTTGAGAGCGGTGTCACACAGCTATCTGTGGCGGTTGTTAATGCAGTGTTTTGAGACAAAGCCAGAAGTGGGTCCAGCAGGAAGGAGAAGTAGAAGTCCTTCTTTTATATTTCTCTTCCCTTCCAACCCACGTTTGGCTCTGGCTCAAAAAACTGCATCACAAAGCTATGTGTGACACCACTGAGTGTGCTGCTTATCAAGGTTTTTTCCCCAAAAAAAATGCTTCCAAAAAGCCTGACTCGTGCAGTGTTTTTGTAGCCCCTTTAGCCATTTTTGGACAGTGTGTTTGAGCATCTGGCATTTTGTAATGGAATTTGTTGCATGATGTTGCATTTTATTATAGGAAAGCATATGCTGCCCAGTAATGCCACTTGGGTTCACTTATGCGTTCATATATTCCGTTATACCGTTCCGTTATAACAGGGATATAATTGAATATAACAGAATTTAAGGACAGAATGCAAAACTGAACTCTTTAGAGATATTCTGTTTTGATCTATCCTAATAGAGTTCTATGGGCACAAATAGTTCTGTCTTATTCCGTTATGTAAGACGGGGAAAAAAAGTTCTGTCCACAGGAAAAAAAGTCCTGTGGACAGGACTTTTATCCATCTTACATAACGGAACAAAACAGAACTGGTATTTGTGCCCATAGAACTCTATTAGGACGGATCAAAACACAGACGAGGCTGAAGTTGGTTTCTTATTCGTCAGTTTCTTATTCACATAAGTTGTATTTTTAGGTTTTTTCATACATTTCTTTTCAGGAAACCTTATCAACAGTAAATGAAAAAGTTGCAGTGAGCTGTGTTTAAAGTAAATTAGCTGAAAGTGGCATTAAAATACAAAAGATGAGCAAAAAAAAGTGTGATTTAAGTAATGAAATGAATCCGGTCAGTGATCTCGCACTGCCAACAGAAGGTGATGTCCTGCATCAGATACAGTGGAGTAAAGCCTGGCCCGAACAGGTTCTGGGCATGAGAACTGGCATGAAAATGGGCTGACAGTTTTCTCTGATTTGAATAAGTAACTGATGGCCCTGACAGGGTCTGGGCATGAAAACTCACCCTCTGTATGTTGGCAGTGGTCTGAATTCATTTAATACCTTTAATCACACTTTTTTGTGCCCACATTAATGCCCATTTTGTGTCCGTCTTTTGTATTTTAATGCTGTTTTCCAATGATTTACATAAGTACAGCTCACTGCAAGTTTTTCAGTTACTTGGGATAAGGCCTCCTCAAAATTCTATTAAATAATATACAAATGATGTGAATAAGAAACTGACTTCAGCCTCGTCTCACAGAGCAGCAGATGATTGAATATGGGGGTCCCTGCAGCAACCTTGAGAAGGTACTGTAGGTCCTGGGGAGAAGAGGACACTGGTAGCTTCCCTCTATACCTAGAAGACATCTCAGCTCTGATCGTGTCTATAATAATAAACTGGGAAGTTTAATAATCTATCAAGTTTTTATATGAAGATAGGCTGGTTGAGGTGCTGGACATTAAATACATGTATGTAGTGCAGTAAGTCTACTGTGTTATGTGCCACTTGTGCAGGGGTTGGGAGACTAGGTCTCACCTTGCTCCAGGGCCCACCAATGGATTCACCTGTACCCCATGGGCCAGTCCGAGCCTGAGTGTGGCCCCCGAAATGTTGTGCGGGAGGAGTGGAAAACTCAGGAATAAAGCACAAAGCTTCTATGGAAAAATACCTTTTGCACATACCACATGTATCAGTGCAGGGAACGCTTGCTGGCTCATGCAAGGTAATCCACATAAAAAAAAAAACTTGAAACATAAAATCCAATCTTTTTATTAGCATTCATTGAAACCCAAGATGCAGCAGCCCCACCGAAATCTTTCAGACCAATGTCTTTAATTATGGCATGGTGTGCCACACTATTGCAGCCTTTAAAAAGGTTTATTGCAATTATGCATTTAAATCATCGAAAACCAAAGACATGATTGACAGTTTTATTGGGGCTCATGCACACAACCGTTGGATGTTTTGCGGTCTGAAAATTCAGGATATGCAAAAGACGGATACCGGCTGTGTGCATTCTGCATTTTGTGGAACGGAACCACAGGCCCCTAATAGAACAGTCCTATCCTTGTCCATAATGCAGATAATAACAGGACATGTTCTATTTGTTTGCGGAACGACCATGCGCACACGGAATGCACACAGAGTAATTTCTGTTTTACTGGGGCCCCACCGAAATAAATGGTTTCGCTTACTAGCCGCAAAAAAAAACGGAAAGGGCATGGAAAATAATAAGTTTGTTTGCATGAGCCCGTATATTAACAATAAATCAAGTAATGCTTCTACAGCTGCCAAACACTTTATTGAAACACATGACATACTATTGAGTATTTCAAGTTTTTTTTTGTCTTGGAACAGGTTAAATTTCCATTAAATGGCGGTGATTGGCACAAAAAAATTATTGTTATGAGGAGCGTTGTGGATACTGAAATTGGACACGCGACACCCTAAGGGACTGAATTTTAGGAATGATTTATCCTATATTTCTTGTTATATTTCCGTTTCATGTATCCGATGTGTGTGGTCTGTGCTATTTTGGTGCAGACCAACAACTTTTCTCTCAGTATGACAACATCGCAATGATTCCTGTATCCATGTTTTGCCACCTCATACACAGGTATACAGCCTTACCTTTCACCTGACGTATTGCATGATGTACTTTAATTTCAATACTGTGTTTTTAAAGGCGGCAATAGTGTGACATATCATGCCATTACTAAGGACGTTGGTCCAAAACACGTCAGCGGTGCTGCTGGATCTTGCGGTTTTAATGATTTCTAAACAAAAGATTACATTTTATTTATTAAGTGCGGAATACTATTGTGTGGAAAACTCAACATTCTCGATGTGGGCTTTTGAAAAAGTGAAGATGCAATAAATTAATTTAATGATAGCAATAAAGAAACAAAAGCACTGATTTTGTACAAAAAAACGAGTGTGAGTAGTAATAATTGGCTTTATTAAGATATTGAGCGCTGATAGGATGTTTTAAAAGCAATAAAAAAATAATAAAGCAACTAATATTCCCCATTTAATCTCCCGCCACTGAATGGGATTTTACATGGAGTGACTTTACGAGTTACAGTATTATATCACAGGAGTCAGTATTGGGCCCTTTTCTTTTTAACATGAGTATTAGGCGATTCGCATGAAACTTCGTTTTAATACTGTACTGAGCGAACGCTCTGTACAGTATTATAATGTATTGGCTCCAATGAGCCGAAGTTATTATTTTGCTAAGTTTCACAAGAATTTGGGTAATAATTTTGTAAGTTAATTTCAACTGTAAAAAACCTTTGTACTGAACTCGGGTTCGGTTCCAAGTGGTACCTTGGAACCAAACCCGAGTTCGGTACAAACGTTTTTTACAGTTGAAATTAATTTACAAAGTTATTACCCAAAGTCTCGCAAGAATTTGCAAAGCAATAACTTCGGCTCATCAGAGGCAGTACATTCTAATACTGTACAGAGCGAGTATTCTAACAAAATTTTATGCAAATCAACTTCGGATGAAGCATCAGAAGTCCATTCACTCAACCCTAATGAGCATTAAAAACCTTGTAAAATTCTTCCAGAGTAGAAATATATGCAAATGATACTATAAGCTCTACAGAAGATAATATAGTATTAAAAAATGACTTGGGAAAGCTGGAAGATTGAGCGGAGAAATGGCTAATGAAGTTCACTGTGAATAAGTGTAAGAGATTGTACAATTACACAGTTGAGGAAGTGGCCAAATTGTACAATTATGGCCACTTCCTACTTTTAAGGTTGGCAGCGTGTAGCTCATGAAAGAAGTCACGTGTCATGAGCTAGCTTGGTGAGTATATAGGGAGTGTGACAGGCTGTCTGCACACATCCCTCACTGCTGTCATGGGTAAAAGGGGAGATTTATCAGAGTTGAAAAAAGGCATAATTATTGGCTTTCAGGCCAAAAGTGGCAGTATTTCTGAAACTGTGCTGTTTGTGAACTGTTCTCATACTGCTGTGGGGAAAATGTATCTCAAGTGGACAAATGGTACAATACCACGTGTCATTGATGTGCAAGGTGAACGTCAGCTACGAAGCTGCACAATAGTGGACCAACACTCTACAGTGGAGCAACTCACAGCAAAAAGGAACCAGGGGTCTACTAGTAGTGTGTCTAAAACAACAGTTCAGTGAGCTCTACTGTGTACTGGGCTCTGAAGCAGACATATGGTCACTGTACCTCTGATAACGAAGTTGTATTAGCAGAAAAGGCTATAATTTTTGCACCAGTAACAGAATTGCACCTCAGCTGATTGGCAAAGGGTTGCCTTCTCCAATGAGTCAGGCGAGAAACACTCTGCAAACATTCCCAGAAGAACACAAGCTGGTGGTGGCAGTGTTATGGTCTAAGGAATGTTTTCCTGGCATTCTCTGGGCCCACTCATTCATGTGGAAGATACTCTCAACCAATTGGGGTATACGTCCATCCTTGCAGATCACACACAACCATACATGCAAATTGTCTTCCCTGGGGTGAATGGGATCTTCCAGCAAGACAATGCAACATGTCACATAGCTAGAAATGTCCAACATCGGTTGGAAGACTATGACCAATACTTCCAAGTATTACCCTGGCCCCCTAATTCCTCAGATTTGAACCCAGTTGAGCATCTGTTTGACCACCTTGATAGTTGCGTTTGCTGTAAGGATCCTCCACCTCGCACCCTTCAGTAGCTGTGGGATGCATTGGAGTCAGCAAGGCTCCAGACACCTGGAACAACCCACCAGGACCTTATTGAATCTCACATAGTCTGTCTAGCTTCTGTCCATGCTGCACAAAGCGGTACTCTGGATATTAGCTGGTAGTCATAATAATGTGACTTGAATGTGTATGTGATAAATTGTAAAATAATGGGTAAAGCTGCCTTTGAAAAAGACTGAGGAATATTAGTGGACAGTAAACATAGATCAGGGACACCCTTCTGAGCCAAACCATCTGGGGCATCTTACTTCTGGGGGCACTACTAGGTGGCCTAATTACTAGTGAGAACACTATAAGGGCTCGTTCACATCACCATTCAGCCCTTCCATTCTCCTGCTCTGTTATAGGAGGAGGAGAACGGAAAGGACGAATCCGGAACATAATTGAGCTGAGCGGAGCCTACGGACCCCATAGACTATAATGGGGTCCGTTAGGTTTCCGCTCAGAAGATGATTTTTGAAGTGGAGACAAAAGTCCTGCGTGCGTCCTTCTATAACGGAGCAGGAGAACGGAAGGGCTGAACGGTGATGTGAACGAGCCCTTAGAGACATTATTATTACTGCTGAGACACTATGGGGAACTTTAGGAGCAGAGTATAGCAGGTTGATGGGGGCAGAGCATTGCAGTACAATGGGAAAGAACTTATTGAGGCAACAGATGCCCCTATCCATTACTTAGCTTGGGGCCCCAGAAATGCCAAATCCACTAGAGGAAGGGACCAATGTAATTCAGGGAATAGGTGGATTGAAGTACCAAGCCAGATTAACAAACTTGGGGTTATTCAATCAGGGGTGATCAAATTATAATGTGCATATATATGAATTGATGATACAGAGATCTTTATAATGATCTTTTTATACCTAGGCCTCTAACCATGACAAGATGCTATCCTCTGTGTCCAGAGAAAAGAAAGTTTCGCCATTAGCATATTCCTGCACCTGCACGAGCAGTGACACTATGCAAGTTCAAGATACTTGAAAGTGATGATATCACAGATATTAAATTTCTGGAGATGGGGTGTTGGTCCAATGATTTATTCTGTTTGGATATATGGATTCAGGAAATAATTTTTCCTCAAATTTGGGATAATTGACGACCATTTAATAGGCTTTTTTGTCTTCTACTGGAGCAAAAGTTATAGGTGTGACTGGATGGACCTGTACCTTTGTCCACCTAAAAGAACCACTTTTTTTTTAAATACACATTATAGACACATATTGATCTTTAATAAGTGATTTTTATGGCAGTGTCACTTTAAAGTCATACAAGGGCATCTTAGTGATCTTATGGCCTTGACATTCCAACTCCCTGATTTTTTTTTCTTGTTTAGCCATTCAGATGTCGATTTGCTAGTGTGCTTGGGAACATTGTCGTGTTCCATGGTCCAGTTTCAGACCAGCTTATGGTTCTGTGAAAAGTGAACATTTTTGTCGACAACATTGTGGTATAAAGTTCAGCTAATTGTTGTCTGGTGGCTGCGTGTTTTCCAGGTCTTGTGGCTGAATAATAACCCATATTATCACTACAGGGACACAGTCACAAGCGAACAGTCTGTGTTATACACTCTAGCAGCAGTACCGAAATTACACAGAAATGACTGGCTCTCAGTGAAGTTTAGCAGATTTAAAGGGGTTCTCTGAGATTTTTATACTGATGACCTATCCTAAGGAAAGTTCATCAGTATCTGATCGCTGGGGGTCTGACACCCGAGGCCCCCTCCAATCATCTGTTTAAGAAGGTAGGAACGCTCGCAGTAGTGCCATGGCCTTCTCTCTGCTTTTCTTAGACCGAGTGATGACATGTTCATCGGTCACATGGCCTAGAAGCAGCTCAGTCTCATTCAAGTGAATGGGGCTGAGTGCGATAGTGCAACGTTCGGACGCCAATTTTGCAACGGGCGACCCTCCCTCCAGGACCCGCTAAGGATGTTGTAACACTCGTCCCAAGTGTAGGAATGCCGAGTGGTATATTTTATGGCCTAAAATGTCTCTGGTGTGTCACGGTGTCACTACCTGGAAACGGCTGGATCCCAGGCTTTGGCTCCGGTTGCAATAAATAGGGAGAATAACAGAGGGTCGTAGTAATAAATAAGTCCAGACCTTATGGTGAAATCCAACACAGCTTTACTTAGGTTAACTTGCATCCAAACAACAAACTTCTGGCTTTATCTTGGTTTCCAGTAGGTTTTAGCTTATAATAAACTTGGCAGGCAAAATCCTCTGCTATATCTCTGTAGCTCACTGCTGTACTAACGTTCTATAAACTTGGATTTCTTCCAATGCTGCACTTTTCTGCTTGGTCTGACTTATCTTATGCCAGGGAAACACCTCCTGGCTGCTGAGGGTCTGTAATCTTGCCTCGTTGGCCACCAGAGCTGAAGGTGCTCTGGCTGGCAGGGGCACGTCCAGCAGAGACGTGCCCTGCACACCCTTCCCCTAGCAGGGAGTACGCTCAACTCATTAGTTCTAACTAGATCCACCTTTCCTGCAGGAAGTGGGAACAGTCCACTTCTCTCCAGCAGGGGGTGTCAGAATGGCAATGGAAAGGTCCATTCTGAGGAAACTGTAGCTCTGCCTTAGTTTTGCTGCCACCTGCTGGTACACCAGGCACATTACATAGTAATAAACAGTTGCATAACATTATAGAGATATACACATTTTTGCATGTTCTAGAATAAGAATGCATAGATTGACATAGTGTAAGCAAACACAGATAGAAGCATGGAGGAAGAGTGGTAACACTACTCTGGGGTGTTACAATACCAACAATGTGACATGTGAGCAACGAGAAGGCAGCGGCGCTCACACGTCTCCTTAATAGCTGTATAGCTCTTGCATATATCAGCTAATTTTATATATAGGTGGTTATAGGAATGAGAATATGTCATTAGGAACATCCAGCTCTTCATCTCTCTGTATCTTGCTGACTTTTCTAGGACATGGAGACTTTGAAGGATGATTTGGAAGAAGTAAAGCCAGCAAAAAAATGAGGATGGCCATCATTAAGACCTAACCCCCCCTAAGGCAGTGATGGTGAACCTTTTAGAGACTGAGTGTCCAAACTGCAACCCAAAATCCACTTATTTATTGCAAAGTGTCAACATGGGAATTTAACCTGAATATCAATATAGTATATCGTCCTTGTACTTTATCATTTATGTATAATAGCCTGCCTACATTTAATGCGCTGCCTGTGCTGTTCACAGTGCAGCATGCGCTGATGAATGGCAGGAAAATTCGAATACATATAGGTACACCATAGACTTTTTCCAGGGCTCTGAGTGCCGCCTCTGGCACCCATTCCAAAGGTTCACCACCACTGCCCTAAGGGGTGCAGACTGGATTGGTTGGCATGCTGGCACTTGAATAATAAAGGTTTCCATCTTATTGGAACTGAATTACATATCTTAGTTTATGGCTGATGTAGGAATAAGTAAATGTAGAAATAAATAAATAAAACTGACGCAGAATAAGACTCCCTGTACTCTCCCTGCAGTCTTCCTGTACTCTCCCTGCAGTCTTCCTGCACTCTCCCTGTACTCTCCCTGCACTCTCCTTGCAGTCTTCCTGCACTCTCCCTGCATTCTCCCTCTCTCCAATATTTTTATCTTAATCATTTTCAGCAACATTGTCCCTAGCGCATGAGCGCTTGCCACATCTCTCCCTATGCTCAGCTCACAGGACAATGGCGGTGACTGTGCGTGATGAGGGTTTTATAGGGCTCTGACATCACAGGCGATGGCTGTCTGCGGACTGGCTGGCTGCACAGCATTATGGGTGATCTTGCTTTACTGTGCTTGTCTCCTCTACAATTAGTTTCACTTTGCAACATGTCCATTTTAGGAAAACTTGATCTATTACCACGAAATGCAAGAAAGTTCTGATTAGTTTCCAAAGTTTTCCTAAACTTCGGACTGAATTCTGCTTCACTCAACACTAATCCCCACTAATGAATGAAGAGGGTCCACAGCTCATCTGTACAGACAGTTTTGCCATTCAAGTATATGGTCCCATCCCTTTATGTCCCATAGGTGGAGGGATAAATATTGATTGCAGCATCTAATAGACTGGAAATGGAACTGTCAGAGTGGTTAAAAGGGTTTTCTGACAAATTTTTACTTAAGATCTATTCTCTGGATAGGTCATCAGTATCTGATCAATGGGGGTTCGAGACCCGGGACCCCCACTGATCAGCTGTTTGAGAAGGCAACAGCGCTCCTGTGGGCACCATTACCTTCTTGCAGCTCACCAAGCACAGAACCGTACATTGTATGGCGGCTATGCTTGGTATCGCAGCTCAGTCCCATTAACTTGAATAGGACTGAGCTGCGCCTAGGCCACGTGACCGATAAATGCGATGTCACTGGCCTAGGGTGAGCAGCTAGGAGTTTGCGGTGCGCACCAGTGCCTTCTCTTGATTGGTGGAGGTCCCGGGTGTCGGATCCCCACTGATCAGATACTAATGAATACTAATGACTAATTCCCCCTAATTCAGGGGATAGGCCTATATTACATTGGCTGAGGGGCGACGATGATCTGCCTGTGTAATACTGCCGCCAATTACACAATGAATGAGCAAACGCTTGTTTATCGGGCAATTGGAATCTTTTAACAGGTTTAAAAATCATAATTTGATGGCAAACAATTAGTCAGTATGGGGAAGAGCGATGGTATTAGTGATCAATCCTCCTCATATTCTGGAGGAGATCGCTGCATTTAATAGCAGCGGTCTCCTTCACTGACGAGCAGGTGATTGTCAGGAAAGAACACTTCCTGACAATTGTCAGCCCCATCTGCTAGTCTAATACAGCCCATATGTCATCAGTCCCTACTGTGAGTGCCAGTACCTTCTCCCTGCTCCCCAGTTAAAGGGGTTTTCAGACACTTTCAAACTGATGAGCTATCCTATGTATGCAGTAGGTCATCAGTATCTGATTGGGACCCCGGGACCCCTATTGACGTGCTGTTTGAGAATGCACCAGCACTCCTGTGAGCACCATGGCCTTCTCACGACTTACCAAGCACAGTGTCATCCATTTGATAGCGGCTGTGCTTGGTATTACAGCTCAGCACCATTCACTTCAATGGGGCTGAGCCGTGCTTAGGCCATGTAACCAATGAACGTGACGTCACATGGCCTAGGGAAAGCTACTGCGAATGCTTTCACAAACAGCTGATTGGTGAGGGTTCTATGTTGTCGGACCCCCCCACTGATCAGATACTGACGACTGATTCTGAGGATAGGTCATCAGTAAAAATATCTCAGAAAACCCCTTTAACCCTTCGTAGATATGATAGGTAGTGTGACTTTGTTGTTAGCTGTGTACCCAAAAACTGGCCTTGTGCCGGGGGAAATTGTTCCCTGATTTATGTAATGTTATATTTTAGCAGTTTTTTGTTTTGTTTTAGTAATGCGTGTCTAGTACTCTGACTAAATGAGTGCCATTTGGATTACAATGATAGCTATTCCCTGAAACCCGTCCAAAAATGTGACAAATCTAAAGTGTTATAATGTCATCTTCATGTATAATTCCTTTGAACATGGGTGTACCCGGTATAATTCATTAATTCATTCATCATACTAGAAGAACTAGTTCTGACACCTTGTGAGTATAAATGATCCCACCCAGAGCACAAGACGCTTGCTGCTTAGCCCCAGGGTTCTTGGTTGTCTAGAATCTGACTTCTTGTGCTTGCTGTACTTTGGCACTGTGGTGATTAGTAAAGCCAATAATTACATGATTGACTATGGACCAGGCGTAACAAAGCTCCTGGCAAAATCCATAAGAATACTTCACACCTGCCATATGTCATTTATTATGCTAGTCTTTATACTAGTCTTCTTAAGGGCTCATGCACACAAACGTATTTTCTTTCCGTGTCTGTTCCGTTTTTGTTTTTTTTGCAGACCATATGCGGAACCATTGATTTCAATGGGTCAGCAAAACATACAGAAGTTACTCCGTGCATTCCATTTCGTATGCCCATATGTCCGTTCCACAAAAAAATAGAACATGTCCTATTATTGTCCGCATTACGGACAAGGTTAGGACTGTTCTATTAGGGGCCATTCACACGAGCGTTACGGATTAGGTCCGGATGCGTTGAGGGTGCATTCAGGAAAACTCGCACCATTTTGCATGCAAGTTCAGTCAGTTTTGTCTGCGATTGCGTTCAGTTGTTCAGTTTTTTCCGTGCGGGTGCAATGCGTTTTTATGCGTTTTTCACGCGCGTGATATAAAAACTGAAGGTTTACAAACAACATCTCTTAGCAACCATCAGTGAAAAAGCTTCAGGATACAATGCGTTTTTCACTGAAGCCCCATTCACTTCTATGGAGCCAGGCCTGCGTGAAAAACGCAGAATATAGAACATGCTGCGTTTTTTCACGCAGCGCAGAACTGATGCGTTTAAAAAAATGCTCATGTACACTGTACACAGACCCATTGAAATGAATGGGTCAGGATTCAGTGCGGGTGCTATGCGTTCACATCATGCATTGCACCAGCGTGGAAAACTCGCTCGTGTAAAAGGGGCCTTAGGGGCCAGATGTTCAGTTCTGCAAAACACAGAATGTACTGGGATGTCATCCGTTTTTTTTTACTGCAAAATACATACCGTCGTGTGCATGAGCCCTAAGCCTCATTCACATGTCCGTGTCCATTCTCAAATCTGTGAGACGATGGTCAGTGATGCACCCGTGAAGCTGTCCTTGAAGGATCGGTGTTGGGTCCGTGTGTCCATTTTTTGGTGTCTGTGTGCCATCCGTGTTTCACTGACACTGCAGAGCTGAAAAATAATTTTCAAAGCATCTTTTCCTAATGATCCGTGAAACACGGATGGCATCCGTGGCTTTCACGGATCCATAGACTGTAATGGGCGTGATGGATCAATGAACACGGGCAGAATAGAGCATGCAACCGTGCTAAAAACACGGATCCACGGACCGTGCTAAAACACTGATGTCTGAATACACACATTAAAATGAATGGGGCTGTGTGCTGTCCGCGGAGAACATGTACAGCTCACATTCGTGGATCACTGATGTGTGAAAGAGGCAGGGCCGGCGTTTATTGCAAACAGGGAAATTGCCCAGGGCCCCTATCCCTAAATGGGGTCCCCTGCTGAGCTGCCCAGACAGACATGAAAGAGGGCTGGTGGGCTCCACAGCAGACAGGCAGAGCTTGGCCCCGTCCCCTTCCTCTCTCTCTCACGGAGGCCCTGCACAGTGAATGTAATGGCCTCCTTCAGCCTGCTCCTGAGGATTACAGTGTCTCTGGTAAATTCAGGGAGGCAGCCTGCAGAGAATATACAGGACCTGTCCTCTTCCTTCCCCCCTTCCCCCACTGTAGCTGTTTTTTTTTACTATTTGCTGCCTGAAATACACTTGTCTCAATATAATGTAACATTTATATCTACCTGTCTATCTATCATCTCTAGCTAGCATCTATCTATCTATCTATCTATCTATCTATCTATCTATCATCTCTTGCTAGTATCTATCTATCTATCTATCTATCTATCTATCTATCTATCTATCTATCTATCTATCTATCTATCTTTTCTATCATTTATATCTACCTATCTATCATCTCTAACTAGCATCTATCTACCTATTATCTATCTATCTATCTATCTATCTATCTATCTATCTATCTATCTATCTATCTATCTATCTATCTATCTATCTATCATTTATATCTACCTGTCTATCTATCATCTCTAACTAGCATCTATCTACCTATTATCTACCTATTATCTATCTATCTATCTATCTACCTATTATCTATCTATCTATCTATAAAAATAATTCCACGACACTCCAACGTAGTGAATTAAAGGTGTTTATTCACCTGATTGCGACGTTTCAGTCCACTCAATGGGACTTTTCTCAAGCAGTGTCACTGACACTATCTATCTATCTATCTATCTATCTATCTATCTATCTATCTATCTACCTATCTATCTATCTAAAGATAAAATTCCACAGCACCACCAGACGTAAATCAAAAAGAAGATGTGATTTATTCACCAAGACAGTGACGTTTCAGTCCTCTTACTGGGACTTTTCTCAAGCAGTCCCAGTAAGAGGACTGAAACGTCGCTGTCTTGGTGAATAAATCACATCTTCTTTTTGATTTACGTCTGGTGGTGCTGTGGAATTTTATCTTTACGTAGCAAGGAGCTGACCATCTCCGGAGCCACTGGCACACCTATACACTCACCGGCCACTTTATTAGGTACACCTGTCCAACTGCTCGTTAACACTTAATTTCTAATCAGCCAATCACATGGCGGCAACTCAGTGCATTTAGGCATGTAGACATGGTCAAGACAATCTCCTGCAGTTCAAACCGAGCATCAGTATGGGGAAGAAAGGTGATTTGAGTGCCTTTGAACGTGGCATGGTTGTTGGTGCCAGAAGGGCTGGTCTGAGTATTTCAGAAACTGCTGATCTACTGGGATTTTCACGCACAACCATCTCTAGGGTTTACAGAGAATGGTCCGAAAAAGAAAAAACATCCAGTGAGCGGCAGTTCTGTGGGCGGAAATGCCTTGTTGATGCCAGAGGTCAGAGGAGAATGGGCAGACTGGTTCGAGCTGATAGAAAGGCCACAGTGACTCAAATTGCCACCCGTTACAACCAAGGTAGGCAGAAGAGCATCTCTGAACGCACAGTACGTCGAACTTTGAGGCAGATGGGCTACAGCAGCAGAAGACCACACCGGGTGCCACTCCTTTCAGCTAAGAACAGGAAACTGAGGCTACAATTTGCACAAGCTCATCGAAATTGGACAGTAGAAGATTGGAAAAACATTGCCTGGTCTGATGAGTCTCGATTTCTGCTGCGACATTCGGATGGTAGGGTCAGAATTTGGCGTCAACAACATGAAAGCATGGATCCATCCTGCCTTGTATCAACGGTTCAAGCTGGTAGTGGTGGTGTCATGGTGTGGGGAATATTTTCTTGACACTCTTTGGGCCCCTTGGTACCAATTGAGCATCGTTGCAACGCCACAGCCTACCTGAGTATTGTTGCTGACCATGTCCATCCCTTTATGACCACAATGTACCCAACATCTGATGGCTACTTTCAGCAGGATAATGCGCCATGTCATAAAGCTGGAATCATCTCAGACTGGTTTCTTGAACATGACAATGAGTTCAATGTACTCAAATGGCCTCCACAGTCACCAGATCTCAATCCAATAGAGCATCTTTGGGATGTGGTGGAACGGGAGATTCGCATCATGGATGTGCAGCCGACAAATCTGCGGCAACTGTGTGATGCCATCATGTCAATATGGACCAAAATCTCTGAGGAATGCTTCCAGCACCTTGTTGAATCTATGCCACGAAGAATTGAGGCAGTTCTGAAGGCAAAAGGGGGTCCAACCCGTTACTAGCATGGTGTACCTAATAAAGTGGCCGGTGAGTGTACATCATATTGATTCTGCGGTGCTGCTTTCACTATTGCTATTTTATCTATCTATCTATCTATCTATCTATCTATCATCTCTAGCTAGTATCTATCTATCTGTCCATTTATCTATCCAACCATCTACCTAGAAAAGAAAATTCCACGCTGCTCCAAAAGTTATTCAATGCAACGTTTCAGTCCTCTTACCAGGACTTTTCTCAAGCATTATAAAAATACTGTGTGAGAAAAGTCCTGGTAAGAGGACTGAAACGTTGCATTGAACAACTTTTGGGAGCAGCGTGAAATTTTCTTTTCTAGGTAGATGGTTGGATAGATAGATTATAGATAGATAGACAGAAGCTAGCTAGAGATGATAGATAACGTGTGCCGTCCGTTCCATGCATTGGAGACAGCAATTTGTGGTCCCCAATGCACGGGCCCCATTTGTGTGGTTACCGCAGACGGATACAGACCCACTTAAGTTGTTTTATCTTTTTGTGGTGCAGAGGCACAGAGAGAATCCCCACAAGAGTACTCCGTAGTGCTTCCATGGGGTTCTGTGCCTCCGTTCCACACTGCTCTTTCTGGATTGTGGACCTATTCAAGTGAATGGGTCCACATCCGTGATACGTTAAGCACATGGCCGGTGCCCGTATATTGCAGACGAGCAACGGCCGTCTACATGAGCCCTTAGGGCTTGTTCACACGACCGTAAGTATTTTGCGGTCCGCAAAAACGGATCCGCAAAAAATACGGATGACGTCTGTGTGCATTCCGTATTTTGCAGAACGGAACAGCTGGCTCCTAATAGAACAGTCCTATCCTTGTCCGTAATGCGGACAATAATAGGACATGTTCTATATTTTTCCGGAATGGAAATACGGACAAACAGAATGCACATGGAGTACCTCCTGTTTTTATTTGCAGACCCATTGAAATGAATGGTTCCGCATACGGTCCGCAAAAAAACGGAACGGACACAGAAAGAAAATATGTTCGTGTAAATGAGCCCTTAGGCTGAGTTCACCCTTCAGTTATTTCCATCAGTTATTGTGAGCCAAAACCAGATGCAGGTCAAAAACACAGAACATGATGAAATCTTTCCATTACACCTTATCTCTGAGTAACCTTCACTACTGGTTTTAACGCACAATAACTGATGGAAATAACTGACCAAATAACCGAAGTGTGAACTGGGCCTTACCTGCTTCCTGACACTGGCTCTCAGCTCCAGTGCTCTCCAACAATGTCATCATCCATTTTGACACTGCCTGAAACCAGTCATGGGCCACGGCGGTGACTTCTCCACTTGCATCAAGTGAATAAACTTGACTGTCGATAAAGTACTTCATCATTTGGGACCCCGCTTTTAATTTAGCCCAGGGCCACATTTTGTCTAAAACTGGCCCTGGAAAGAGGCTTTATGTAGACATGAGATCTCTGGAGTCTGGACCCCTCAGGCATTAAAACTGCTACCACTGCATCCCCTAAGACTACTGCCCTAGATGCTATATACTGTAGTATACTGCAGGCTTCATATAGGCAGCTGGGAATTCTCTGATACTGACACTAACTGTGTCATAGGTAAAAGAACACCAAAAACACTTTCTTTATTCTCCCATACACTACTGTTATCCGCACACATTTAAAAAGCCCCATGAACAATGATATTACGTTTCATACTTTACCTATTGTTATCATGGCAGCGCTTAATCCCGACCACAGCAACAAAACAAATACTCGAAATCCTTAAAAGAAAAGAAAAAAATTTTGATACAAAATCAAACTACAAATCCATTGATATTTCAGTTGATATAACTATGAATAGAGATGAGAATTTTTGCCTGCTGTTTCTTTAAACAGTAATATGGAGGAAACCTGGTCCTAAATGCAGACAGCAAGCATTCTGATCTAAGGGTCCTCTTACACAGGCCGATGCCAGGGCAATAACAAGCACCAATTGACGAAACAAAAGTCAATCGGCAATCATAAAGTGTTCAAAATGCAGCTTATTAGGCCACAGCCATTTCCATGAAGCCTTTCCTCACTATGGCACTGTCACCTACCTATATGTCCAGGCTCCAGCAATACTCTCTGAAGTTGCGGAGTGGGGAGTTGCGGCACGCCATCTGAGACACGATGCCGGGCTGTGCCCCCTGTGATGCGCTGTCTAGCAAGGCCCCCTGGTAACGTGAGCAGATCCATAGATACTGTATGAAGCACTCACTTTGTTTCTTCCCCACAACGCATGCACCCTGGGGGAATATTAAGCTATTGAGGGTTCAGGTGTGTTTGATCATTGATCATTCTCAGCCTGCCTATCATAAGGCAACTGGTGTTCTGGTCCTATACGGCGCTGAGTCTCTGGACCTATCAGTTCTGATCCAGTAACTCGAAGCTCTACGTAAATCTCCTGCTGGCAATATACTCTTGCCAGGTATAGGTTTTACATCCTTGTTGTGCTCCTGGTTCCGTTCTGTGTATATTGGATTGCTATTTGTTTTGACCTTGGCTTTCCTTTGACCACTCTTTGCCTGTGACTCCCATCTGGTTCTGACTTCGGCTTTTCTGACTACCCTCTGTCTTCTGATTTGGTACTGTATTGTCCACCCAGTCCCCCCTCGACGCGCGTTTCGCGTATTTGCTTCTTCTAGGAGGAGCTCCTCCTAGAAGAAGCAAATACGCGAAATGCGCGTCGAGGGGGGACGCCTGGTGTCTTCTGGCATTGGTGTGGGTAGGTTATTGATATCTTACTTTGATGTGATCGTAGCCCCCGTGTGCAGCTGATATGATATGCTCCAGTTATAGTAGCCATTGGTAGTGTAGTTTGTTGGTCATTATTGATACACAGTTACGATTAGTAGACACATTGGCGTCATATAGCATGAATGTTATCAATTAGTGGCCTTGCACACCCGCTTAAAATATTGTTAGGACATTATAGGAATTGTGTCATATTTATACATGTACTGCAATTATAATGTATATTGTTGTGCCAGGCGTCAATTTTGGATTCCCTGATCTGATTTGGTATTAATTGTATTTTAAATGAATAATAAAGTATCTATTTAAGGAAGTATTTGGTACTCGTTTGCTTATGGTTGCAAAGTGATTTATTGAGTATTCCGGTTACTTTTCTGTTGATATGGTGGTATATATTTAAGCTATAATATATGTATATATGTTGTATATTTTGCAGGTCATTTGGATGATAAGTTGAGCTGCCGAATGTGTTTTTATTACCAAAATGCTTAAGAGTGGAAACAGGAGTAGCTCCCCCTAACTGCATAGGTTCATCCCCTGACATCAACCTAGGGGAATATTCACCCAAAGTGTCATAAAACGATAGTACACTACGTGATAGTACGTCCTGAGAGCGGGGGCCCCTAGATCGCTCTCTCAGGCGCCTATCCATGCGTACAGCAAGAGACATAGCGGCTTTCAAAGACACAGGGATTTCATGAAAGGCCAAAGCGTCCTTCAGCCTTTCTGACAAACCTTGACAGAATTGGCTAAGTAGAGCCGGATCGTTCCATTCAGTATTAGTTGCTCACCTCCGGAACTCAGAGCAATAGATCTCAACCAAGCACTCACCCTGACTAAGGTCACGTATCTGGGTCTCGGCCAGGGAGATACGATCCAGGTCATCATAGATAATCCCTAAAGCCTTGAAAAATTTATCTACCGACCGGAGAGACTGCGATCCGGTCAGCAGAGAAAAGGCCCATGACTGCGCATCCCCTTTAAGCAGCGAGATGACCACACCAACCTTCTGCTCCTCATTACCAGAAGAATGTGGACGCAGTCTGAAATACAATTTGCATGCCTCCCTGAATAGAATAAAATTATCACGTCCCCCAGAAAATCTATCCGGGAGGGCGACCTTTGGCTCCAAACAGGCCTGACACCCAGCACCCCCAGAACCACCAGCCTGTGGACTCTGAATCTGGTTGTGGATGTCAGATACCTCCAAGCTGAGTCCCTGCAGCCGTTCGGCAAGTGCAGCAATAGCATCTATGTCTGCACAAAAATGACATTCATTTTTGTTCGGCGGTTTATACTTTCACGCTTTGGTGTGGAGGGTATAGCCACACCAAGCGTAAGAGAGAAGGGAAGAGACCAAACAAGGGAAATGGTCACCTCCTGCAGGAATCCCTGAAACTAGGCCCTGGCTGACTACCAGTATGAACAGGCTTTAGTGGTAGGAAAGTTCATATACAGGAACCTAATAACAAACTGACCCTGTACAACCCTGCAGCTAGTGACAGAGGAAAGAGTCAACCCATTCCTCCAAGAGGACAGATGAACTGGAGACTTCAGAAGGCAAAACCACAACAGGGAAAAGTAGGATAAACACAATATGGAAAATGACACTTATCTTAATGCAGATATTGCAGCAACCGGATCTCAGCTGAGAACAACACCACACAACTAAGTAAGCAGAAAGTATAAACCGCAAGGAATACTGGGAGAGGAAGGGATAAATAGGGGAAAGATAATCACCACACCCACAGCAGCTGAGGGGAAGGGGTGTGGTAAACAGCAACCAAACCAAGAGGAAAACATGTCAAATTATGTCACTTTTGAAAACCTAGCCGAACGCCTGCAACCTGATACAAGTACGTTCGTGACACTTACATAACAGAAACCACCCATAAATGACCCCATTTTAGAAACAACACCCCTCAAACTATTCAAAACTGGTTTTAGAAATGTTGTTAACCCTTTAAGTATTCCACAGGAATTAAAGCAAAATAAATGTGAAATGTCAAAATTTCACTTTTTTTTGAAGATTTTCCATTTTAAACATTTTTTTTCCTGTAACACATCAAGGGTTAACAACAAAACAAAATTTAATATTTATTACTCCGATTCTGCAGTTTGCAGAAACACCCCACATGTGGTCGTATACCACTGTATGGGAACACGGAAGGGTACAGAAGGCAAGGAGCGCCATATGGTTTTTGGAGGGCAGATTTTGTTGGAATGGTTTTGGGCGCCATGTTGCATTTGAAGAGACCCTGAGGTATCTCCACAGTGGAAACCCCCAAAAAGTGACAACATTTTATAAACTACACCACCCAGGGAATTTTTAAGGGGTGAAGCGAGCACTTGACCCTACAGGCATTTCATAGTATTTATAACCCTTGGCTGTGAAAATGAAGAATTAAAAATTTTTTTTTTACAAGAAAATGGTGCGTTAGGCCCAAACTTTCTTTTTCACAATATCCCTCCACAATTTGCTACCCATTTTCTCCTGAATACAGTAAAACCCCAATTGTGGTCGTAAACTGTTATTTGGGGATACGCCAGGGCTCAGAAGAGGAGGAGCGGCATCTGCATTTTCTAACATGGAATTTTCTGTCATGGTTTTTAAAAGCGATAACTTTTAAATTTTTTTGTAGACTGAGCTGCATGAGGGCTTATTTTTTGCAGGACAAGCTGTGCTTTTTATTGGCACCATTTTGGGCTACATTTGGCTTTCTAATCACTTTTTATCTCATTTTTGGGAGGTTAAGTCACAAAAAAGCAGTTTGGTATCATTTTTCTATATATATATATTTTTTTTTTACACCGTTCACTTGATGGGGTAGATCATGTGATATTTTTATAGATCCGGTTGTTACGGACACAGCGATACCAAATATGTCTATTTTTTATTTTATTTTTTTTACGTTTTACACAATAAGAGCATTTTTAGAAAAAAAAACGTTTTTGTGTTGCAATTTTTTTAGAGCCATATTTTTTTCATTTTTGATCTTGTGTGGGGGCTCATTTTTTGCGGGATGAGGTGACGTTTTTATTGCTACCATTTTGGGATACATACGACTTTTTGATTGATTGATGTTATGTTTTTTAAGAGGTGAGGTAATTAAAAAATCTATTTTGATCTGCGCTAGGGGGGAATATCTCTAGTAAAAGTAAAAAATCCATTAATAAAATCCATTAGAAAAATTATTATTAGGGCATAAGAGACATTTAAAAAAAATCATTAAAAGTTTAGTTACTCTTTAACGTTACTCTATTATTTTTTTCATCCACCTATTGATGAATGATTGAATGAATTTGATAACTTTGGTAGCCTTTGTTCACATCCTTGTCACCTAACAAACATAGAAACATAGAAGATTGACGCCGCCAAAGCCGCTATTACACATTGTATCAAAAAAGTCAGCATGCTGAGCTGTTTTCAGTGGTAAAATGCCAGGCAACCGGATTGGTACTTCCTTCAAGGGTCTGCTCACTTAGTATGAGGTGATCAGGTCCATCAGAAGTTCGAGCAATACAATAAGAAGATGATTTTGAAACCTGACTCTGGAGCTCCTGGAGACCAACAGATTTACTATACTTTATGGCAGAAATTGGTGTAAATTACACTGCAGATCTGTGCCAGCTCATGGGTGGTGTAGATTTAAGTAGGGTGGTCTCATGAAAAATATTCTACAGTTTTTAAACCAGTAACTGAATCTGAATACTTTTGTAATTGCATGTAACTAAGAATTTAGCATAGCCATGGAGCTATTCAATAAAAAGTATCTGTATAGCGCCTCCTGCTGTTTATTTTTTTATTTCTTTGTCTGGCTTACTGAGAAGGCAGCACATGCTCAGTTTCAGCCTTCAGTTGCCTCCTGAGCTGTGATAGGTGGAGCATGGACACGCCCCATGAGCTGCAGCAGAAAAGACACTCCCTTTGAGCTACCAGCTTGACATAAATCTAGCAGAGCAATGAATGGGGAGATCTCTGGATCCATGTGAGGTACAGGGCTGGTTCTAGCTTTGTTAGAGATTGTCATTTAGTATATGATGTCTGATTTTCATTTTTCACATTAATCGTGGGCTAACCCCTTTAATTGGACAAACCTAGAGGCCTGTGTCTCTTATCACATTTGTGGCATCTTAGTCCAGCGCACTTTAGACTAAGACTGGCACGTGACATCTTAGTAAATTTCCCCCCACTGTATGTTATTGAAGACTTTGCTTAGGCAATGGAGATTTAGGGAGGTTCATTCTGCTTCTTTACCTTTAGGCGAGCTAATTTGGCTCACCATGAAAGCTATATTGACCAGTGCACTGAACTAAATCTCCCTTTTTCTCATCCTCTTCACTACATTGACTAGTGTTTTAGAATAATACTCATTTCAAGATGAATTGAGATAACTGAGATTATAAAAAACACTTAAGATGGCCCCAAAAGCACTTAACAATATACAGTGGTCCCTCAAGGTACAATATTAATTGGTTCCAGGACGACCATTGTATGTTGAAACCATTGTAAGTTGAGTAATCGGTTCCAAAGCTCCAAAATGCTATCCAAGATAAGGGGAAATGAAGATTTAAGAAAAATAAGCAGATAACTAAGACAGATAAAACAAGACCTTACATATAACAGTGAGGAATAGCTGATAACTAGGGACTAATACAGTTATTTTACCACAGAAGTGGCCTAGATTGGCTGGATCTGAGTCTGAGACATTGTATGTTGAGTCTGGTTTCTACTTACGATGGGTCAGAAAAGACCATTGTATGTTGAAATATTGTATCCTGAGGCCATTGTATCTTGAGGGATCACTATAGTGAGAATAATCAGATCTGCATGTCCCTTATAAAAGTCGAGTCCTTACCTCCACTAAATGTGAGTCCCATTATGTAATGCCCTGAAAGACAGATAATTTTTATTACAATATACCATAAACTTTTTAAAAGAAGTTACTTTCATATACTCTATTTTATTTTGTAGAAAGTAGTCCAATTAATCTATAAGGGCTCATGCACACAAGCTTATTGTTGTGATTAAGTACAACCTCTGAGATACACAGAGCCACAAAATACGTAACACCACAGATAACACAATGATAATGTTCTGAGTACAGATAATGTAGTAGATGTCACCTGCAGTCCTATGTAACACCACAGATAGCACAGTAATAACTCTCAGAATACAGATAATGTAGTAGATGTTACCTGTAGTCCTATGTAAGGCTTTATTCACACAGTCAGTGTTCGGTCAGTGATTTCCATCAGTGATTATGAGCCAAAACCAGGTGAGGCTCTAAACACAGAACAGGTGCAGATCTTTCCCTTATACCTTATATTTGTGGGGGCTCCAATCCTGATTTTGGCTCACAGTCACTGATGGAAAACACTGACCAAATCACTGATGTGTGAATGAGGTATAACAGCACATATAAAGCCTCATTCACACGTCAGTGTTTTGGTCAGTGATTCCCATCAGTGATTGTGGTATAAGGGAAAGATCTGCACCTGTTCTGTGTTTAGAGCTGCATCTGGTTTTGGCTCAAAATGACTGATGAAAATCAGTGACCGAACACTGACGTGTGAATGAGGCATAACACAGTGTAACTCTCTGGGTACAGATAATGTAGTAGATGTCACCTGCAGTCCTATATAGCAGCACAGATAACATAGTGATAGATCTCTGAGTACAGATACATAGTAACATAGTTTGTAAGGCCGAAAAAAGACATCTGTCCATCCAGTTCAGCCTGTTTTCCTACAAGTTGATCCAGAGGAAGGCAAAAAAAAACCCTGTGAGGTAGAAGCCAATTTTCCTCACTTTAGGGGGAAAAATTGCTTCCCGACTCCAATCAGGCAATCAGAATAACTCCCTGGATCAACGACCCCTCTCTAGTAACTATAACCTGTAATACCCTCCAGAAATACATCCAGGCCCTTCTTGAACTCTTTTAGTGAACTTACCATCACCACCTCCTCAGGCAGAGAGTTCCATAGTCTCACTGCTCTTACTGTAAAGAATCCTCTTCTATGTTTATGTACAAACCTTCTTTCCTCCAGACGCAGAGGATGTCCCCTCGTCACAGTCACAGTCCTCGGGATAAATAGATGATGGGAGAGATCTCTGTACTGACCTCTGATATATTTATACATAGTTATTAGATCTCCCCTCAGTCGTCTTTTTTCTAAAGTGAATAACCCTAATTTTGATAATCTTTCTGGGTACTGTAGTCCACCCATTACAGTTATTACTTTAGTTGCCCTCCTCTGAACCCTCTCCAGCTCTGCTATGTCTGCCTTGTTCACAGGAGCCCAGAACTGTACACAGTACTCCATGTGTGGTCTGACTAGTGATTTGTAAAGTGGCAGCACTATGTTCTCATCATGGGTATCTATGCCCCTTTTGATGCAACCCATTATCTTATTGGCCTTGGCAGCAGCTGTCTGGCACTGGCTTCTACAGCTTAGTTTGCTGTTCACTAAAATTCCTAGGTCCTTTTCCATGTCAGAGTTACCCAGTGCTTTACCATTTAGTATGTACTGGTGACTTGCATTATTCCTTCCCATATGCATAACCTTACATTTGTCAGTGTTAAACCTCATCTGCCACTTTTCTGACCAAGCCTCCAGTCTATCCAGATCCTGCTATAGCAGTGCACTGTCCTCCTCTGTGTTAATTACTTTACACAGTTTAGTGTCATCTGCAAAAATTGATATTTTACTATGCAAACCTTCAACAATATCATTAATAAATATATTGAAGAGAATAGGACCCAATACAGACCCCTGTGGTACCCCACTAGTGACAGTGACCCAATCTGAGTATCTACCGTTAATAACCACCCTCTGTTTTCTATCACTGAGCCAGTTACTTACCCACATACAGACATTTTCTCCCAGGCCAAGCATTCTCATTTTATATACTAACCTTTTATGTGGTACCGTGTCAAACGCTTTGGAGAAGTCCAAATATACAACATCCATTGAGTCGCCGTGGTCAAGTCTAGAACTTACCTCCTCATAGAAACTGATTAAATTGGTTTGACATGACCGATCCCTCATGAAGCTATGCTGATACGGAGTTATTTGCTTATTTTCATTGAGGTACTCCAAGATAGCATCTCTCAGAAAACCTTCAAACAGTTTACCCACAACAGAAGTTAAACTTACCGGCCTATAGTTTCCGGGCTCTGTTTTTGGACCCTTTTTGAATATTGGCACCACATTTGCTATGCGCCAATCCTGTGGAACACTCCCCGTCAGTATAGAGTCCTTAAATATCAGAAATAAGGGTCTGTCGATGACATTACTTAATTCTCTTAGGATACGGGGGTGTATGCCATCCGGTCCTGGTGATTTGTCTATTTTAATATTTAATGTAGATAATGTAGTAGGTGTTACCTGAAGTCCTATGTAACACTACAAATAACATAAGTTCCTCCAAGATTTACACATTGAGGGCCTATCCTCAGAATAGGTCATCAATTTGAGATTGGTGGGGTCAGACTCCCGGAACCCCGCCCATCAGCAGTTTAAGGAGATTGTGGTGCTCCTGTGAGCACCAGGGCCTACTTGTTGCTTACCAAGCACAGCGTTATCCATTGTTTAGTGGCTGTACCTGGTATTGCAGCTCAGCCCTTTTCACTTAGATGGGACTGAGAGGCACCCAGACCACGTGACTGATGAATGTGATGTCACATGGCCTTGGAAGAGGCTGCAGTGCTCACAGAGGACCGCAGCCTCTTCATACAGAATAAAATAAAACTACTGGGCAGCACACTGAATGGGGGGGGGGGGCAAGGTAGATAGCCCCCAGCACCTAATCTGCCCATGCACCAAACACACTGAAGTTTTTCTAAGAAAGCATGAGAAAAAAATGGTGGCATGTTCGAATGTTGTATTTAATGAGGTATTCTCTACTAAAAGCAAAGCACTCCATATTTAAGCATCCGCTACATTGCTTATTTACAGATCTCCTTTCCACAAATTCAAGAAATAAGGTGAAGGCTTTGATGGTGATGCAGGAGTTCAGAGAACAACTTTATTATGTCTCAGCTTCTTATAGCCTAGGGGTAGAGGCATATACCGGATTAAGGATGCATTCACCGCCAGCCCTAAGGGCACAGGTGGAAGATTCCTGACATCTGCACTGAGAATGCACTGTAAAACAGTAATATTGATATAACTAAAACTGGAATGTGATCAAATCTTCATCTGAGACGAACATTACAAATCACTAAATAAAATAATATCAACATTGACAAATGTATTAAGCGTTGAAGGCTATGTCAGGAAAGAAACTCATGCCTTATCCACAGGACAGGGCATAAGATTGGTTGGGGTTATATATATATATATATATATATATATATATATATATATATATATATATTTATTTATTTTTATTTTTTTATTTTTTCTTTTTTTTTGTGCAATCTATAAACCCCCAGCATTACTAAGGAGTGAGCTGGTCAGGATGCTACAGTGGTCATTATGGAAGATTTTTACAACCCACATATTAATTGGGTCTCGGTTCTGCTTCAACTGTAAAAGGGAGGGAAATCCTCAGTTTACTGCAGGATGGTTTCATGCCCAGTTTATAGGCTGTACCACCAGATCTGTGAGGAGCTCCACAATTATTCCCCTTGTCATATGTTTTTATAAGGCCTTGGTTTGATGTGAAATAAAGATACAAACCTGACTCTTATACTATTGTATTGGATATGACTTTTTACTTTTTGGATTTTATACAGTGAGCACCATCTGGACGTGGTACGGCCATTTGTCTGTTCTACAAAGTGTGTAGATCGTGTAGCACCAATTGACTCTGTCAGCAAGACCATTTTCTGGAAGATCTTACTAGAATTCATGCTTTGCTAGGTCTGATCCCCTAAGTAGAGGTAATGGGGAGCTTGTAACTGGGGATCAAAAGCCAGAGGTACTAAATGGGTTCTGTATATATATTCCACATAAGGCCTCATGCACACAACCGTATGTATTTTGCGGTCCGCAAAAAACGGATCCGCAAAAAATATGGATGACATCCGTGTGCATTCCGTATTTTGCGAAACGGAACAGCTGGCCCCTAATAGAACAGTATTATCCTTGTCCGTGGCGCGGACAATAATAGGACATGTTCTATTTTTTTGCGGAACGGAAATACGGACATATGGAAACGGAATACACACGGAGTACCTTCCGTTTTTTTTGCGGACCCATTGAAATGAATGGTTCCGTATACGGTCCGCAAAAAAAAACGGAACGGACACGGAAAGAAAATACGTTTGTGTGCATGAGGCCTAAGAGTGAGTAACTGATGTAGGTGCTGCCAGTGGAGTTACTACATCAAGCAATATACTCAAAAGACTTAAAGAGGACCTGTCACCACCAAACGCAGTGCAACCTGCAGGTTAAAACTTGTATATATTTAATTCTCTGCTTTTTCTGACTTCAGTTGTGGGGCGGTCTTATCAACAATTCATAGCATCTTTTGTGTTTGTATACAGAGATAGCGGTCAGTCACTGATAGCTGCACACAGGGGTGGACTTAAGTTTAGAAAAAGCAGAGCTATAAATGCATAAATTACAATTTGTACTGAATGTTTTCCCATTTCAGTCTGCTCAGCTCCTCCTGCTCTATAACATGCTTCCTGCAGACTGCATTTTATGGTGACGTTCTCTTTTATGGGCAGGTGGCTAGAAGGGAACATGGTGATTGCCCAAAGGTGCAAACAGCCACAGAAAGAAATGAGTAAAGGATGAAGTAACTTCACCCTCTGTCTTTTTGCATTGTATATCAACCTCTTTGTATGTGTAGTACCCCAGACCTAGAGAAACTACTATTGTAACTGGTTTATAGTATAATGTAATGTAATATCCTGCTGTACACTTTGTTCACCAGCAGATGGGGTACGGTAGGCAGTGGTTGGCAACAGGAATGGAACTTTCCATCCCATTCCTCCCCTCTTGGTAGGAGTGGGCTGATCTGACTTCCTGCCAAGGTAGGGGCAGAGCTGGTTAGAGGGAGTTGCAGAGAGGAAAGTGGGGAATGAGGGAGCATGAAATCTATCTCCTGCTTCTTCAGACCATATGGACCACAGAGGTGCCTCATCCAGGAGGACAAAATTGCCCAAGAGAGGCTGTGGGATTCTAGGCTATAGCACATTTGAAAACTACTGTATTTTTGTGTCAGCAGAGTGATCAAACAATCAAGCTATACAGACTCCACTACAAGGTGGTGGGAAACAAGTTAAAGGAGTTCTCCGAAAATTAAAAAAATGAAAATACTTAAATATTACTTTATTATAAATACATTCCCAAATACCTTTCATTTGTTATAATGGCTTGTTTTGTCTAGGAAGAAAGTATTAGGAGAAATAAAATGGCCACCGTCCTATTAGTACACACAAAACCTGTCCTAATAACACAGGAGGACAAGTTACTTCAGAATACTGAGGTAAAAAGCTGCCTCAGCCTCCTCTCTGCTCTGCTTGTCAGGGATTATGATCCTGAATACAGTTTAAACCCTTCCTGACAGCCGCATGGCGGTCGGGCATTTACAAATGGTTTAAACAGCAGGCACCCGGGACTAATGTCCGCAACTGACGGTAAGACCGGTTGCAGTCTTAACAGTTCAGATGCTGTGGTCAAATATGACCACGGCATCTGGATGTGCTAAAAGCCGGAAGTGCGTGCTTCTGGGTGTGTTCTAGCTTTCCCCGGAGAGGATTGGGGGAGCCAGATGCATTGTGCGGCAGCTTCTGCCCTCCTGAATGAACAGAAGATGAACAGAGAGTAAGAGGGAGCAGAGGAGAAGTAAAAGGAGGGGAGGACAGAATGAATCCTGTGGACAGCATCTAGGGATGTATTGCAAGGGTTTGGGAAGGTCTGGGTGCCCATGGGAGCCCTGTGCTGCAGAGCTCCTCATGCACATTAGATTGTCAGCCAGCCCTGCCGAAAATGCTGGGTTCTGCTAACAATACAATAATGTGCATGGGGTGCTTAAGACTTTTTAGTTGCATAGTAGGTGGGAACTTTTTTAATAAACGTAGTGCAATAAAGGCTTCTGTACAATCATAGCTAATTTTTATGTAATTGGCATGTCTACTGAGAGCAAGGATTTTAGGGACACTAAACTCAGAATCTAAAACGCAAAATAATCTCCTTTTCTTTATCTTTTTTACTTGCTCTTGTTTTGTCAGATATCACAATTGCTGTCTATGAATAATAAAAGAGAAAAGTAGTGCATTCTTCTCTCAGGCTGCAGCCATATCTTCTCCCCCTCCCTCTAATGCTAGTACATGTGAGCATGGAAGTTTAGAAGGTGAGGGCTGGGTTTAGTCTGGATAGTTTTTTTCTACACAGTGAGCGTGGCCATTTTATTGGAAGGAATCTACTAGTTACTAATAGTACAAAATAGATTTGATAACAGTGGAAGTCATAATGCCAATAATATTAGATGTAATATATACATAGCACCACCATATTACATACAGCTGAATAGCTAATATACAAAGTTATGCATTGATAATTTTTCCCTCCACTGCATAATTGTGCAGATGTGTCTTTCAGCAGTTTTGAAAAGCTGTTTAGCATGTTGAGGTAGAGTTGGAGATCAAACTACATATATAGTATATACTCATGGTTGTCCTAATGTGATATGTATAGATATAGCGTGTACAGAATGTAAGTACCAAGTGTGGTCTCAATTACATTTCTGCAGAGATTGTTACCCAGCTTTCCCAGACTACTGAATGCCAGATCAGCCTGTTTATGAATTTGTAAATCCCCAGTATTGTAGAAATATAGTTGGATTAAGGAAAAACTAAGAATCTCCTCCATACCGTAGCATAGCTACGGTATGGAGGAGATTTGTCATTCAGGATCCTGGTAAAGCTGGGTAATAAAGTATATAGACCTGTAATAGGAACTGCTACTGTAAATACTAGGGAGGTTATTTACAAACAGAAATACATCTATATTAGGCGTATTTCAGGTGAAGATTGCGTCACAATCCGCGACTTTTCCCCGCTCACGCCAGGTCTACAAAAGTGGGTGTGGCATGGGCGGAGAAAGGGGATAGGCCAGCATAATTTTCTACGCCTGTTTTAGTCTATCTAAATATATCCTTCTTCTCACTCCAAAATAATGCCATAGGTAGGTAGATTTGCCTTTCAGGGTCCTGGGAAAATTGGGTTACAACCACGTGGAGTTCTAATATAGACTGCAGAATACTAATTCCACCAAGATAAATCCCACTCCTAAATAGTGCCATAGCTAAGCAGATTTACCTTTCATGTTCCTGGGAAAGCTGGGTTACCACCATGTGGAGCTGTAATACAGACTGCAGAATGCTAATTCTACCAAGATAAATTCCCGTCCTCACTCCTTTGTCCAACATCATTGCTAATTTTTTCCTGCCTGCTTTATTGAAATGCAAATACTTCCTTTTTTGGGGGCCCATACTATTGTCAAAAAGGGGTACCACGGTAGACAACAATATCTGCACGAATATACAAGGTCTGGCCATAAAGTTTGCAAACTGCCCACCTCCAGCCTGTTGGGGCAGCAGTGTTCAGAAACTCCAGTATGGTTTTGTAACCTTATACTGTATCAGCGTTTTACAGCTGTGTTTTTGTAGACCCACAACAATCTTGTTCTGACTGGCGACTAGTAATGTCTGTGCGTGTTACTGTATCCCATCACAAGAATGTCAGAGATTTAATTAAAGCAACAAACAGTGATAACACTTCTTGTTAAACTTGGAGAAGAGAAATCAAAGAGATGTTAATGCAAGTTTTGAGGATGATGCTATAAAGAAAACAGCATTTTACAGTAGATTTAAAGGGGTTGTCTCACTTCAGCAAGTGGCATTTATCATGTCCAGAAAGTTAATACAAGGCACTTACTAATGTATTGTTATTACTCATATTGCTTCCTTTGCTGGCTGGATACATTTTTCCATCACATTATACACTGCTCGTTTTCATTGTTACAGACCACCCTACAATCCATCAGTGGTGGTCGTGCTTGCACACTATAGGAGAAAGAGTCAGCCTCTCTGGTGGCCGGGACCATGGGAGCTCACATAGACTAGTGCTTTTTCCTATATTGTAAAAGCACGACCACCACTGCTGGATTGCAGGGTGGTCTGTAACCATGGAAATGAGCAGTGCATAATGTGATGGAAAAATGAATCTGGCCAGCAAAGGAAGCAATATGAGTAATAACAACAACTGAAGTGAGACAACCCCTTTAATGTTTTTCTAAGGGCAGAGAAAGTGTCACAAAGAGAGATCAGGACGGAAACAACTAGCAGAACTGCTAGTCAGTCAAATTGCATGTGAAAATCATCTGCTGACTGTCAGGAGCCTAGCAGAAGAAGTAAACATCGACAAGAAAAAGTAAGGAAAATCTGAACTGAAAATCTTGGCGTGAGAAAGGTGTGTGCAAAAATGGTCCACAAGATGCTCATCAATGAACACCAGCAAAGGAGAGTCCAAATTTGCCAAGAACTTTTGAAGATACAAGATGACATTTTGGGCTGTGTCATCACAAGTGATGAAACATTGGTCTATTAATATGACCCTAAAACAAAGCGGCAAAGTGCACCATGGAGGACTGCCAATTCTTCACAACCACAAAAGTTCCACCGGTCAGATCAAAAGACAAAACAATGCTGGTAACTTAAAGGGTTTCTACAGTTTTTAAAAACTGATGATCTATCCTCTGGGTCCGACACCCGGGGCCCCCGCCGATCAGCTGTTTGAGAAGGCAGCGGCGCTCTAGAAATAACGGTATTTAAAGGCACAGCAATTAAAAAGTCCCTCCCAGCAGGTTGATAACAGAATTAAATTCTGAAATATTATGGTAGTGGTTGAGGAGCTGCTGTTTCAACAAACAAATTTGAGGCTAAACCTGAGGGTACTATCCTGGCAGTCCACTGGTCAAGGAACCTTGACTTCACTGCAGGGGAAACACCAGGTTGCTACATCCTGAAGTAGTCCCTTTGTGATTTACAGCTGACCCCTAAGGATTAGAGACACCATGTAAGGCAATGTGGGGTCAGGCAAAATCATAGTCAGGGACAGGCCAAGAACAGAGCAGGCTGCTAAAGGTCAATACAGAGATCAGACACATCAGGTAAGCAGAGGGTCGGAATTAGAGATGAGCTAATTTTTCAAAAATTTGATTCGGTTGGTTCGCCGAATTTTCCGAAAAGATTTGGTTCGATCCGAATAAATTTGTGGTGAATAGCGTTAAAAAACGGCTACTTCCGGGCTGCAGAGAGCCTTTATAGTGGTGTAGAACACTGTGCCTTGCAGTAAAATGCATAGGGAGTCTGCTGTGGTAGTGAAACAATACTGTGAGCTAGTATGACATGCAGATAACAGGCGTCGCTCTTAGAATCGCTGCACAATTTACGTATTTGGGCAGTTATGGGGCCGAAACTGACCAAATAACTCAAGTCTGAACTCAGCCTTACAGGTCAATGTTAGCGCCAGCTATAAAGAACCGTGCAGAGGCCCATGATCCGACTATAGCATGAAAGAGCGCACTCCTTTTACACCAATTCACTGATTCCACATAGATTTCTTACAGAACCTGTTCTATTACACAGTGGCACAACGACAGGGTGGGCAAGTGGCAGCAACTGTAGTAGCAGAATTATGAGGTCACAGAGTGGCCCAACAACAGAGTTTGGAAGTGACAGCAGTAGTATTAGTAGAATTTAGAGGTCCCAGAGTGGCACAATGACAGACTGAGCAAGTGGTAGCAGCCGCAGTAGCAGAATTTTGAGGTCAGGCCAGAGGGGCACGACAACAGATATGGGAAGGGAAAATTTCTCATCACTACTAATGTCTGTGCCCGAGGAATTGACGTAGAACAAATGTCAACCGTTGTCAAGTTTGACCTGCACAGTGTGCAAGTGGCAGCAGTAGTATTAGAATTTTGAGGCCACAGAGTGGCACAATTACAGAATGTGGAAGTGGCAGCAGCAGTAAAATTTTGAGGCCACAGAGTGGCACAACGACATATTGAAAATGGCAGTAGAGTCGGTATAATTTTGAAGCCACAGAGTGGCACAACGGCATTGAAAATGGCAGTAGAGTTGGTATAATTTTGAGGCCACAGAGTGGCACAACGACATTGAAAATGGCAGTAGAGTCGGTATAATTTTGAGTGCACAGAGTGGCACAACGACATTGAAAATGGCAGTAGAGTCGGTAGAATTTTGAGGCCACAGAGTGGCACAATGACAGACTGTGGAAGTGGCGACAGCAGCAGTAGAATTTGTAGGCCAGGGTGGTACGACTACAGAGATAGGAAGGTAAAAGTTCTCATGACCACAAATGTCTGTTCCCGAGGAATTGATGTAGAGCAAGTATCAACCATTTTTAAATTTGACCTGCACAGTGTGCAAGTGGTAGCAGTAGTATTAAAAATTTGGAGGCCACAGAGTGACCCAATGACAGAGTGTGGAAGTGGCAGCATGAGTAGAATTTAGACGCCACAGAGTGGGAAAACGACAGAGCGTGGAAGTGGCAGCAGCAGTAGAATTTTGAGGCCACAGACTGGCACAATGACAGAGTGTGGAAGTGGCAGCAGGAGTAGTAACAGAATTAGGAGGTCACAGAGTGGCCCGACAAGATTGAAAATGTCAGTAAGTTGAATTTCCGAGTCACAGGCCCACCAAGCAAATATCACATGTCAGTAAGTAGAATTTTGATGCAACAGATTGGTACAACGACATTATGGAGGCAGTAGTAGTAGCAGCAACAGCAGCATGGGCAGACTACAGAATGGTACGATGACATTATGGAGGCAGTAGTAGTAGCAGCAGCATGGGCAGACTACAGAATGGTATGACGACATTATGGAGGCAATAGCAGCAACAGCAGCATGGGCAGACTACGGAATGGTACGACGACATTATGGAGGCAGTAGCAGCATCAGCAGACTATAGAGTGGCACGAGGACAGTGTGGAGAGGTGGGTGGCATTAACACTACCCGCTGACGACGGTGGGTGTAAGAAGGAGCACTTGGCATCAGATGCGTGGCATCAGGCGGGTGGCAGCATCAGAATATTTGGCGAGGCAGGTAGCCAGAAGAAACACTCAAAAAACAGCATGAATGATCTAATCTGACGCATCAGGCGTTGGTGGTTGGAAATTCTGGCTCATCCACACCTGATTCATCTTGACAATGTCTGTCTCTCCACATTTTGGGTGGACAGGCGAGTTCTCCTTTGTGTAACTATGGCCCCTGCCACACTAAACACCCGCTCTGATGCCACACTACTGGCCGGGCAGGACAGCTTTTCCAGAGCAAACTCGGCCAATTGCGGCCACAAATCTAGTTTGGCTGCCCAGTAGTCCAGGGGATCTTCTATGACAGCTGGCAGGGTGCTGTCCAAGTATGCCACCACCTGCTGTTTCAGGTCCTCCTCCAGGTCTAGCTGATGCTGCTGGTGAGTAATTTCTTCACTATGCAGGTGAAGAAAGCTGCTCATCAGCGACTGTAGACTCAGGCTGCTGCTGCTGACGGAGCTGGTACTGCTACTGCCACCCCTAACACCCCCAGCAGCCATGGCAATGGAACATGAGCGCAGAGGGCTCCCCCGGTCAGACCTGTGAGAGGAAGGACAATGATGCAGATAGGCAGCGGCCAACTGACTATATAGGATGTCTCTATAGTAGTTCAGTTTGTCCTCCCTCTCGGCGCGTGTAAAAAAGGCCCCCATTTTGGACCGGTAGCGAGGGTCTAATAGGGTGGAGAGCCAGTAGTCATCCCTCTGCCGAATGGTGACAATATGGCTGTCACTACGCAAGCAAATGAGCATGCATCGGACCATTTGAGCAAGTGACTCGGAGGGACTCCCTGCCTACTTCCACGGTGTGTCTGGGTCCTCTGCCTCCTCTTCCTCATTGCCCCGTAGCTCCGCTGGCTGCTCCTGCTCCTCCTCTCCTGTCACCTGGGTAGAGAAACTACCCATTTCTCTAGGCATTCTTTGTGCTCCAATGTCCTCTTCCTCCTCCAGTTCAGACCCCACAGGGCTCATGTGGCTGTGAGATGTAGTCGCCACATCTCCTGTCCCCTGACCAGTCAGATTTAACAGTATCTTTTCCAGGATATGAATGAGTGGAATGACGTTGTTCATCCTGTAGTCCTGGCGACTGACAAATAAATTGGCCTTCTCAAAAGGCACGAGCAACCGGCAGGTGTCACGCATGAGCTGCCACTGCCTGACATCGAAGTTACACAGGGGAGTACCGCTGTCCGCTTGGATCATTAAGAAATCGTTTATGGCCTTTCTCTGTTCATACAGTCGGTCCAATACATGGAGGGTGGAATTCCAACGGGTGGAAACGTCACATATCAGCCTATGTTGGGGGACGTCGTTCTGCCGCTGTAGCTCAAGGAGGGTTGCTTGGCGGTGTAGGAGTGGCTGAAGTGCATGCAAAGTTTCCTGGCCATTTGTAGGATGTCTTGCAGATGGATAGAAGACTTTAGGAACCGCTTGACAACCAGATTGAACACGTGCGCCATGCAGGGCGTATGGCAGAGTCCTCCTTGACGCAGCGCAGATACCATGTTCTTCACGTTGTCGGTCACCATTGTTCCCATTTTGAGTTGTCGCGGGGAAAGCCAGGATTGGATTTCTTGATGAATGACGCGGAGTAGTTCCTCCCCTGTGTGACTCCGTTCGCCCAGGCAAACCAGGTGTAAAACCGCGTGACACCGCCGTGCCCTGCACATGTGGTATGCTGCTGGGGCACTGTGAATTGTCCCTGCAGTGGAGGCTGAGGACACGGTGGAGGGTGAGGAGGCAGACATTGTCGCAGGAGTGACGGCATGAGAACGTGGAGGTGGAAGCGGCATGGCCTGGCCAAGTTGCTGGTGTGGCTATGCAGGAACTACATTTACCCAGTTGGTTGTAAAGGACATATACTGTCCCAGAGTGTAATTAGAGCTTCACACGTTGGCGCTGCCGTGAACTTTGGCAGACACCAACAGGCTGAGGACTGGTCCACCTTCTGTTCTACATATTCGTGCAGGGCTGGTACTGCCTGTTTGGCAAAGAAATGACGGCTTGGAACTCTCCACCTCGGCTCGGCACAAGCAGTTCTCTGAAAGGTTCAGAGTCCACCACTTGGAAAGGGAGGGACTGCAGCACCAGCAACTTGGCCAGGAGCACGTTCAGATTCTGCGCCATTGGATGTGTACACGCATACTGCTGTCTCTTGGCAATGGCTTTGCTGATCGATTGCTGACGGAATGACTGACGAGGAGTAGGAGGAGGAGCAGGAGCATCAGATGATGGGAAGGACAGACAGCTCCCTTCGGCTGAGGTGGTAGAGCCTTGACTGCCTGAAATCTGTTGGCCGCCACTGGTTGATGCTGCGGATGCTGCGGCTGCTGCTGCAGGCTGGACCACCGCACTGGAGCCACGGTTCTCCCAGGCCACTTTACACTATGTTCCAAATTATTATGCAAATTGGATTTACGTGTCATAAAGATTAAATTTTTTGTTTTTCAATGAAACTCATTGATGGTATTGTGTCTTAGTGCTCTTTGGATCACTGAAATCAATCTCAGATACCTGTGATAATTAGTTTGCCCGGTGAGCCCAATTAAAGGAAAACTGGATGTTCCACAATATTAAGCAGGCCACTGTTTTCAAGTAAAATGGGAAAGAAAAAGGATCTCTCTGCTGCCGAAAAGCATCAAATAGTCCAATGCCTTGGACAAGGGATGAAAACATTAGATATTTCACGAAAACTTAAGCGTGATCATCATACTGTGAAGAGATTTGTGGCTGATTCAGAGCACAGACGTGTTCGTGCTGATAAAGGCAGAATGAGGAAGGTTTCTGCCAGGCAAGTTCATAGGATCAAGAGAGAAGCTGCTAAAAAGCCATTACAAACCAGCAAACAGATATTTGAAGCTGCTGGTGCCTCTGGAGTCCCTTGAACCTCAAGGTGTAGGATCCTTCAAAGGCTTGCTGTGGTGCATAAACCTACTATTCGGCCACCCCTAACCAGTGCTCACAAGCAGAAACGGTTGCAGTGGGCCCAGACATACATGAAGACTAATTTTCAAACAGTCTGGTTTACTGATGAGTGTCGTGCAACCCTGGATGGTCCAGATGGATGGAGTAGTGGATGGTTGGTGGATGGCCACCATGTCCCAACAAGGCTGCAACGTCAGCAAGGAGGTGGAGGAGTCATGTTTTGGGCCGGAATCATGGGGAGAGAGCTGATAGGCCCCTTTAGGGTTCCTGAAGGTGTGAAAATGTCCTCTGCAAAGTATATAGAGTTTCTGACAGACAACTTTCTTCCATGGTACAAAAAGCAGAAACGTGCCTTCAGGAGCAAAATCATCTTCATGCATGACAATGCACCATCTCATGCTGCAAAGAATACCTCTGTGTCATTGGCTGCTATGGGCATAAATGGAGATAAACTCATGGTGTGGCAACCATCTTCCCCTGACCTCAACCCTATAGAGAACCTTTGGAGTATCATCAAGCAAAAGATCTATGAGGGTGGGAGGCAGTTCACATCAAAACAGCAGTTCTGGGAGGCTATTCTGACATCATGCAAAGAAATTCAAGCAGAAACTCTCTAAAAACTCATAAGTTCAATGGATGCAAGAATTGTGAAGGTGATATCAAAGAAGGGTTCCTATGTTAATCTGTAACTTGGCCTGTTAGAATGTTTTGGATTTAAATAGCTTTTTATTTCAGTGAATGTGACCTCCTAATGCTGCAAATTCCACAAATGAGCATTTTCAGTTCTTAAAAACATATAAAATGTTTAGAAACTCTACTGCGCATAATAATTTGGAACAGTGCATTTTGAGTTTTTTTTAATTTTTGAAGACTATACTGTTATCATTGGGATGTTTGTTCAATAAAATTCAATGTATACTCTAACGGGTGATGACTTTTATTATACTGACTGTCATTTGCACCGACCATTTAGGAAAATCAGAGATAAATATCATTTGCATAATAATTTGGAACATAGTGTATGGTGACGCTGCATATGTTGACGCAGGGCTGTGGTGCCAACATTGGCACCCTGGCCACGCTTCACCTTCTGCCCACAGATTCTACAAACAGCTAGGTTCACCTCACCCGGCGGCTTAACGAAAAACTGCCACACCGCTGAGTACGTGAATTTACCCCCAATGCTCTTCACTGACTGGCTGCTACCGCCACTGCCTCCTTGAACTGCTGCACCACTGCTTTTCGGCCCGGTAGGCTCCTACGAAGCGGGTGGTCTACCTCGGGCACGTTTGGCTCCCGACCTCCCACTGCTGCCACCCTGCTTACTTCCGGCCACGCTAGTGACCTGCTGGCTCCATCGCTGCCTCACGGGCAAGCTGCCACCCTCTTCTCCTGATGATGATGATGGATGATGATGAAGGCTCTAATTCACCCGGCTCCCAAGTGCGATCGGCTTTATCATCATTGAGTAGTGTCTGCACGTCGCTGATGCCCTCCTCGACTGTCTGTGGGTCAGGAGCCTGACCGTGCGCAACCATAGCTCCCACGCCACTCTCCTCATCACTACCTGCCTGCCTAACTGAGGAAGCTGAGGATGTCCCCTCCAAATCTTGGCTGCCCAGTAGCTGCTGACTGTCCTCCAGTAGCTTCTGACCCTCCTCTAGTAGCTCGTCCTCGCTGTAAAGTGGAGCTGAGCCCACAGCATACATTACTTCTCCGGGTGAGGGAACAGAAAAGGACAGAGGCAGGTTGAGGACAGGTGAGCGTACAGGGCCTGCTCCCGGGCCATGCCAACTGTGTCTGACGAACCCACCGATTCTTGACTGGGGATCTCTGACGTGATTTGGGACGAAGTCGAAGACCAAGTCAACCATTCAAGAACCGCTGGGATGCTGGTGAAGACCGACTACTAGATGACACCGGGAGCTCTGGCCTCTCAATGTGACCCCTGCTGCCACGCCCCCTTACTCTGCTGCGACCTGTGCCTGCGCCAGAAACATTTAGGCCTCTACCACTCCCCTGTGCAGGGCCTGTCACTTCTCTGCCTGACATGCTGTTTGATCAAATAAATAAATAAAAAGGAAAATAAAACACGCTACAACGGGCTATAATTGTCCCACTTCAACACCAAGCGAATAATACGTTTTTTGGCAACAGCAATAAATGCCAGTAGCTTTTAAAATATAGAACTTTGGCGCTATACACCTAGTAATAATCGTTTTCTTGAGAATAATACATGCTACAACAGGCTGTAATTGTCTCAGTTCAACACCGAGCGAATAATACGTTTTTTGGGCAACAGCAATAAATGCCAGTAGCTTTTAAAATATAGAACTTTGGCGCTATACGCCTAGCAATTATCTTTTTCTTTAGAATAATACACACTACAATGGGCTGTAATTTTTCCCACTTCAACACAGAGCGAATAATACTTTTTTTTGCAACACTAATAGCTGCTACAACACTTTACTATATAGAAGTTTGGCGCTGTACGCCTACTAAAACTCTTTTTCTTGAGAATAATACACGCTACAATGGGCTGTAATTGTCTCAGTTGAACACCGAGCGAATAATACGTTTTTTTGGCAACAGCAATAAATGCCAGAAGCTTTTAAAATATAGAACTTTGGCACTATACGCCTAGTAATAAGCTTTTTCTTGAGAATAATACATGCTACAACTGGCTGTAATTGTCTCAGTTCAACACCGAGCGAATAAGACGTTTTTTGGGCAACAGCAATAAATGCCAGTAGCTTTTAAAATACAGAACTTTGGCGCTGTACGCCTACTAAAACTCTTTTTCTTGAGAATAATACACACTACAACGGGCTGTAATTGTCCCACTTCAACACCAAGGGAATAATACGTTTTTTGGGCAACAGCAATAAATGCCAGTAGCTCTTAAAATATAGAACTTTGGCGCTGTATGCCTACTAAAACTCTTTTTCTTGAGAATAATACACGCTACAACGGGCTATAATTGTCCCACTTCAACACCAAGCGAATAATACGTTTTTTGGGCAACAGCAATAAATGCCAGTAGCTTTTAAAATACAGAACTTTGGTGCTGTATGCCTACTAAAACTCTTTTTCTTGAGAATAATACACGCTACAACGGGCTGTAATTGTCCCATTTCAACACCAAGCGAATAATACGTTTTTTTGGCAACAGCAATAAATGCCAGTAGCTTTTAAAATATAGAACTTTGGCGCTATATGCCTAGTAATAATAATTTTTTTGAGAATAATACACGCTACAATGGGCTGTAATTGTCTCAGTTCAACACCGAACGAATAATACGTTTTTTTGCAACAGCAATAAATGCCAGTAGCTTTTAAAATATAGAACTTTGCCGCTATACGCCTAGTAATAATCTTTTTCTTGAGAATAATACACGCTACAATGGGCTGTAATTGTCTCAGTTCAACACAGAGCAAAAAATACGTTTTTTGGGCAACAGCAATAAATGCCAGTAGCTTTTAAAATATAGAACTTTGGCGCTGTATGCCTAGCAAAACTTTGTTTCTTGAGTATAATACACGCTACAACGGGCTGTGATTTTCCCACTTCAACACAGAGCAAATAATACGTTTTTTGCAACACTAATAGCTGCTACAACACTTTACTATATAGTTTGACGCTGTACGCCTACTAAAACTCTTTTTCTTAAGAATAATACATGCTACAATGGGCTGTAATTGTCCCACTTCAACACCGAGCGAATAATATGTTTTTTGGCAACAGCAATAAATGCCAGTAGCTTTTAAAATATAGAACTTTGGCGCAATATGCCTAGTAATAATCTTTTTCTTGAGAATAATACACGCTACAACAGGCTGTAATTTTCCCACTTTAACACCAAGCGAATAATACGTTTTTTTGGCAACAGCAATAAATGCCAGTAGCCTTTAAAATATAGAACTTTGGCACTATATGCCTAGTAATAAGCTTTTTTATTGAGAATAATACACGCTACAACTGGCTGTAATTGTCTCAGTTCAACACCGAGCGAATAATACGTTGTTTTGGCAACAGCAATAAATACCAGTAGCTTTTAAAATATAGAATTTTGGCGCTGTACGCCTAGTAAAACTCTTTTTCTTGAGAATAATACACGCTACAACGGGCTGTAATTCTCCCACTTCAACAAGGAGCGAATAATACGTTTTTTTTAAATACTAATAGCTGGTAGAACACTTTACTATATAGAACTTTGGCGCTGTATGCCAACTAAAACTCTTTTTCTTGAGAATAATACACGCTACAAAGGGCTGCCATTGTCCCACTTCAACACAGCTAATAAGCCCCAACACTAAAACCACCAACAAGTGCTGTACTAAATGTAGCTACAGCGCACAAGGGTTAACTAAACCCCAGTAACCAGAATTACAGAGGCAAACCTGACATGAGCAGCTGTAGCATGGTAATTTTGAATCCCAGTCACTGAAACCAAGGTGTAATACCATTTTTCCTATTACCCTGTGGTTGCACTTCTTTCCAGATCTCACACTGTCTCTAAACACCCCAATAAAAGCCTGTTCTGCTTCAATACTTCAATTTCTATCCTTTCCCTACACTTCTATTCAGCAATTTTCACTTTTCAGGAGGTTTTCTATCAGTTACCCTAGCGCCTGCAAACGTCTATCCCTGAACTGAGTTCACTGTAGAATTACAGAATCTAAAATGGCTGACACTATTTATAGGGCTGTAATATCACAGGGCTGGCTGCTGATTGGCTGCATGCATGGCATTGTGGGTGATCCCTCCCTCCCTCCCTCATGTTCCTTTCTCCATGTCCAAACACGTGCAGCCGCCATTTTAGTGAAAAAAAAATGATTCGTCACCACGAATCGTCAGGAAGTTCTAAATCGGTGCGAATCGAATAATTACTGAAATTCGGATCGAATATCACTTCGTCCGATTCGATTCGCTCATCTCTAGTCAGAATCCAGTAAACAGGCAGAGACTCAGTATATGGGCAGACAACACAATACAGTACACCTTTGCAGGAAACTAGCAAGCTAGACAACCTATTGCTCAGGTACGGTGCCACCAAGAAGTGAAGACCCCGGACCAATAAGTGGAGCTGTGGTAACATTTAGGTGTAAGGTAGTAGTATAATAAGTGCCTCGAACAGTTAGTAATGAAAGAGGTCCCTGCTGCTTGTTAGAAAGACAGATTTATTTGCTGTAAAATTACTGGGGGGCATGTCTACAGACAGGGCTGGAATGAGACACTTCCTGAGGGCTCCGATGTATGTCACATCAATCCACCTGGACTCTTCAGCTGCTTTGCTTTAAACAAACAGATTAAAATGCATGTCTGCACATTGGATCCTGCTGATTAGTTCAAGGAATGTATCTCCCAGATCAGTTCCACTCTGAGTTTGCTGTCTAGTCCCACAAGTGAAGTTGTGAGCTCAATTTCTACCCTGCCCATAGCAGTGACATGCCATGAGTCAGCATAGAGGTGGCAGGGATATAAACAGACACCTGTGGAGCCACCAGAGCTGCACACCACTGTTCCATATCCTCACATCAGAAAGGCCTGAATTTAAACCTTGCCTAAGCACCATCTTGCAGGAGACAAAGCCATTAACAGTACTACTGCTGGAAAAGGAAGAAATGTGGCCTGCCCAAACAGCACCCTGGAAATATCTCTCTCCATGGCCCAAGCACTCTGAAGGCATCAGAGAGGGTTTTGAAGTGAAGCTTTTGGTTGTCTCATCATTCACTATCCATGGGCTGAACACATTATCTGATGGACTGCAGAACATTGGCATCAGCAGGTCAGGGGGCCAACACTTACCTGCTTCTGAATAGGGAACCTCTAGGACCATCTACTTCCTGGACTACACAGTAATTGTGGACTCCTTACGAAGAAAATATAACTGATCCTGTTGTGTCTGTTCACCCTGCAGCTTTGAGATCATGAGTGCTTAAGTAAATATACTCACCAAATTCAAATGCAGACTTCAGCAGATCAAGTGAGTAAGGGTACATCCCTAATTTTAACAGTCTGCCTTAGTTGTAGTCTGCACAAGACCTCCTATTGTACCTTCCTCAATTTGTAATGGTCGGCCAGGGCTACATGGGAAGTCATTACCCATATCCCCCTTGTAGTTTTTACGTAAATGTAATCCAGCCATCATTTTGCACAGCAAGCCTCCAAGGGAACTCTTAAAGACTATGATTGCCTCATCATACTATATTTATTCAGGGACACTTTGATTTACAGGGGTGGTAACTTACTGAATGGCATTACAGATGTCTGAGACATACCCACATAAAACAGGTCCTTATCATGGTCCTATCATCATGGTGAAGATGAGTATTGGAAAAGTCGGGGACATCTTGAAACAGTTAAATCCAAGGGACAGTCAGTCAATAAATGCCTCATTCACACGTCAGTGTTTTGCTCCATTCACACGTCCTGTTTTTCTTTCCTGATTCGATCCTGATCCTGATCAGGATCCATTCATTTCAATGGGTCCTGAAAAAATCAGGATCAAATCAGGAAAGAAAAACAGGATGTGTGAATGGAGCCTTTGGTAGGTCATTTCCATAAGTTATTGGGAGCCAAAACCAGGTGTGGCTCTAAATACAGAACAGGTGCAGATCTTTCCCTTATACCTTATGTCTGTGGAGGCTCCACCCCTGGTTTTGGCACAATCACTCATGGAAATCACTAACCAAAACACTGACGTGTGAATTAGGCTTCAGACACATTTTTAAAAAGGTAATTGCCAGTCTCTTCTGCTTGTGCTGCAACGATGATGACGGATCCACATCTTGGCTACAAAAGAATCTATTACAGACAGCATGCAAGACCCATCAGAGACCTCAGGGGAATCCTACTTTGCCCAACTGTCCAGTTCGTTCTTCAAAAGAACTGTCATACAAGCCTTTAAAGGGGTTGTCTGGGTTCAGAGCTGAACAAGGACATATGTCCTTTTTGACCCAGGCAGCCCCCCTGACATGAGCATCAGGTTATTTCATGCTCATATGCTTTCCTTTGCCCTGCACTGAATTGCGCAGGGCAAAGGCTTTTTATGGAGATTCGATGACATACTGGGACTCTCCATAGGGACTGCAAGGCAAAGGCCCTAATGGGCCGGCTTTAGTGCTGCCCTAGCCTATAAAACGGCTAGTGCAGTGTTAAAGCCGGCCTATCAGAGCCAGTGATGTCACTGAATACACTGCTGGGCAGAAGCCTCCACCTAGCAATATAAAAACAGAAACAAAGAAACCCTTGCCCTGCGCGATCCAGCACAGGGCAAGGGAGAGCATTGTAGCATGAAATGCTCCGATGCTCATATCACAGGGCCTACCTGAGTGAAAATGTGAGTATGTCCAGGTTCAGCTCTGAATCCAGACAACCCCTTTAACCCAGTAATGAAAGATCTCTTGACATAAAGATAGAGGTTTCGAAGAGAGGACACAGAGTAGAACCTCTGAAATCCAATCTGGTGTCTGATAGAATTCAGCAAGGCATTGGGACAGAATTGATCAGTTCAAATAGACTCCCTAAATATGGCACTGAATTTAATTAAAGATCAGCAAAAAAAAAGAAGCAAACGCAAACATACTGGAATAAAAGGCCTCCCGGAGTCCACTGCTCATGAATTGTCTGGCGCTACTCAAATTGTCTCGGATTTGTTAGGTGAGGAGTGAACATGAAAAATTACAAAAGAACACATCCATGGCTTCCAAAGACTCAACCGGAAAAACTTGGTCCCAGCACACAATATTATATGGAGTCTCCTAAGTTATATGGACTCAACCGTCATTTTAAAAGTGCAATATCCCAGACCTCAGGGTATCTGCAAAGTTTTGGTTTGTTATAAACTGTTTGAAATGATAATGCTATATACTGCACATTCAGTTGTTCCAGCATGAGTCAGGTAAGGCCACAGTAAACATTCCTGCCCCAGCCATCTTTGGAGCTTAAGGCGTGAGCTGGCTCCAACCCTAGTTACAGAAGATTCCAATCAGAGTGCTCCTCTCCCATATACTCCAGCTCCTAGCTCTGGAGCCTCAGTCACCTCCATGAGCTCCAGGAGATGCAAGCAAGAACTAAAGGAGGAGGATTTGCATAGCTACAGTGAGAAGGCGACACAGCAAGGTAGCCCAACTTAAGGTGATCCAGACCCTGCTGCTGCAGAGGAAAACAAGTTAAGATACCCTATGCACCCCAGAATAGTGGACACTGCAGCCGCAGTTGCCAGAGCACAGCTTTTGGCCAGAGATCCATATAGCAGATATTTTAGCCAGAGTAATCTGAGAGCCAATGCTGTATTCATCTGCTCTGCCCATGCTGGGACATCTGGGAGGACTTTACGTTGTATACAGACTACTGCTGGATGTACTACAAGTTCAATTCTAAATACAGTAAAGAGAAACACTTGTTAAGTTTCACCTGGTCTCTGACTCTTAACACCACATGCTTGCCATTGCATCTACAACATGTGCCCTGCCCATCACTCACATGGACATTAACACCATGGGCATCCCCGAACCACCATCAGGCAGGGTGCTCACAGATACAGGGAGTCCCCCAAGGGAACATAGAGTGCCCCTCCTTCACTGCATCAACTGCAGGGGGCGATGGCCTGAGGGAGCACACAGTGACACATTACCATCAGGGCCATTACGACTCCCAACCTCTGCTCCGGCTCCTCAGAGGCTTGCTGCAAAAGCAGCAAGAGAATGAACAGATCTCCCATTTGTGAGAATGAAAATCCTCTTGTTTCAGGATTTGGATATGCTAAAAAAAGGTTAACACTGACCCTCTCACCAACTACTTAAAAATATAAAATCCTCTTTCACTGGCTGTTCCCATTCAGCTTTTCCTATCTTAAAGCTATTGTCTCATCTTGCTGTTACTAAAGCGAAAAGAAAGTAAACCCCGACCACCAGCCGACAGGGAAATAGCGCCACGGGCCGATGATGCAGTGCATGGGAGCTACAGAATCAGTGTAGCACCGCATTGCATGCTGTCTCCCTAACTCAGAAACAACATAACTTGCTGTGCAATGGGGTTTCCATAGTTCCAATGTACTACAATGAGAAACACTGAAACCGTGCAGCATCAGCCCATGGTGCTATTTCCCTGCTGGCTGGTGGTCGGGTTTAGTCTCATCTTGCCTTAGTAATAGCGAGATGACCTGTCCTACTTGAATCAAGCATGGACTGTGTTAAATATCTCCGTGATCGGCATACCATTATGGATTGTTTCTAGTTTCTTCGGCCTAGCCAATCTTGCCACAATTGCCAAGAACACACAGGACTGGGGCTATTCTTTTCTTGTAGTGACAGCATACAAATCCAGAAGTATTGGTGAATATGAATGTATAGGCCTCAGATGAAAGAAATACAGGTGCATCTCAATAAATTGGAATATCATCAAAAGGTGTATTTCATTAATTCAATTTGAAAAAGTGAAACTCATATATTCTGTAGACTCATTACACAAAGAGTGTATATCAAGTATTTATTTCTTCATGTTGATGATTATCCAGGCATATTAATGGAAATTTGAGTGCAAGGTAAAAAGTGTGGTAGTAAAAGGTGAACAGGCAACAGGGAGAACCGCAGCCTTGAAAGGATTGTTAAGAAAAGGCTCTTCAATAATTTGAGGGAGACTCACAAGGAGTGGACTTTGGGTGGAGTCAGTACTTCAAGAGCCACCACAGACAGACCTATCCAGGACATGGACTACAACTGTCACAAGTCACTCATGACCCAGGGATATCGTTGTCTTTTCAGATTAAAGTAAATTTTACATTTCATTTGAAAATCAATGTCCCAGTGTTCAGAGGAAGAGTTGAGAGGCACTCAATCCAAGCTGCTTGATGTCCAGTGTAAAGTTTCCACAGTCAGTGATGGTTTGTGGAGCCATGTCATCTGCTGGTGTAGGTCTGCTGTGTTATATCAAGTCTAATGTCTACGCAGCTGTCTACCACAAGGTTTTAGGGCATTCATGCTTCCCTCTGCTGACAAGCTTTAAGGAGATGGTTCATTTTGCAGCAGGACTTGACACCTGTCCACACTGCCAAAAATAGCAATATGTGGTCTAAAAACCACAGTATCACTGTGCTTGATTGAACAGCAAACTTGCCTGACCTAAATCCCATAGAGTATCTATTGGGTATTGTCATGGGGAAGATGAGAGACACCAGGCCCAACAATACAGACAAGGTGAAGGCTGCCATCAAAGCAACCTGGGCTTCCATAACACATCAGAAACGCCACAGGCTGATCGCCTCCATGTGATGCTGCATTGATGCAGTAATTCATGCAAAATGCGCCCCAACAAAGCCCCAAAGACATAGGACCAAAAGATACTTCGCCTGCAGGGGCCAACCCAGTAATTGAATTACTGATATACCATTTTTTTCACCCCATAAGACACTGTTTTTTTCCCAGTGGGGGAAAAATGTCCCTGCGTCTTATGGGGTGAATACTAATGAGCGCTTCCATTATGGAAGCGCTCATTAGTACTGGAGGACCAGGAAGCGGTGAAGGCTCTGTAGTCACCACTTCCTGGTCCTCAGCTGTCAGCTGTGCAGTGCTGCTCACAGTGTGAGGGCGCCCAGTGACAGGGCGTCAGATCACAGCACAGCCGGCAGCAGGAAGAAGAGGATCGCGCTGTAGGTGAGGAGCGTCGTCGTCTGGAGCAGGAGAGGTATTTTTATTTATTTTTTCATCTGTGGCATGGGGGCTCATAATGGAGTCTTAGAATGACATTGGGGTTCATAATGGAGTCTTATAATGACATAGAGGCTCATACTGGAGTCTTATAAGTGACATGGGGGGTCATAAATGGCACTGGGGATCATAAATGGCATGGGGGCTCATAAATGGCAGGGGAGCTCATAATGGGGGCTCATAAATGGCATGGGGGCTCATAATGGGGGCTGATAAATGGCATGGGGGTCTCATCTGAGGTTTTACTGGGGTCTTATTAACATTGGAGGTCTAATCTGAGGTCTTATTGGGGTCTTATTAACATTGGAGGTCTGATCTGAGTTCTGATTGAAGATGTCATTAACATTGGAGGTCTGCTTAGGGCTGTCAGCTGAGGTCTGATTAACATTGGGGGTCTAATTGGTGGTCTGATCTGAGGTCTAATGAAAAATATTTTTTGTTATTGTCCTCCTCTAAAACGTAGGTGCGTGTTATGGGCCGGAGCGTCTTATAGGGCAAAAAATATGGTAAATTAACTTTTCAATATATATATATTCTAATTTATTAAGATGCACTTGTATACAAAATTAAAGGGGTTGTCCGAGTTATGAAAAAAAATGTATAGTACTGTAAATTTGATGGGCAGCAATATATAACTAAGTTAAGCAAGTTTTAGGCAAAAAAAAAATCTATTTCCACATTTCCCTGGTTCTCTTCTGGTCTTTGTTTACATGCAGTAATAACAATCTCTGCCCCTCCCCCTTCCTGCTATGCAAAGGCAGTGAATACAAGAGCTGGTCTGAGTGACATGTCTGCTGGAATACTCTGCAGCATGTTGTATGTGTAGGACTACAAGTCCCAGCTGTACAATGACACTGCTGATACACACAGGGTCTTCCCCCTACCTGTTCTTGTACAATACAATACTTTGCATCTCCTCCAGATCAGCTCCAGTCAGCTCTGTGTCTGTAGGGTGAGGAGGGCAGACCCTGTGTCTCTTTACATCTGCAGATGCTGTTGTAAAGCCTTCAGTGTGTTCTGGTTGAAGGGGTTAATGTTTTATCTGAAAGAATCCAGGGAGAGAGCAGATAGCAGGAGCCCGGCAGAGAAGGGGGCGTGGCCAGCACAGTGACGTCTCGTGTACAGGCTCTAATCTGCTGGTGCACGAATGCAAGATTAGCAGAGAGGCAAGCTGACATCACAGGTCATGTGACCCTCATTGAAACCTGACAAACAAGCAGCTTTAGAAGCACAAAGTGTATGGAAAAGCTGTTGTATTTGACTAGTTAGAAATATACAAAGGACAAAAAAATAACTCGGACAACCCCTTTAAGTAAGATAATGGATTTCTGAAGTCCACTGCAGTCAGGGTTTGACAGGGCATAATATTAGAAATCTCCATTCATTTAGATGTGCGTTGTGGCAGTGTTCAGAATGAATTCCATCATTAAAAAAAATAAATGTGAGGGTCAAAGGGGATTTCTCCATTTTAAGATCTAGAGCAGCAACCGCTAGCACTCTGTTGTGAAACTACAGCTCCCATCATGCTCCATTCACCACTCCTATTGGAGTCTCAAGGACAGCCTAGAAAGATTGTATGCTGGGAGTTGGAGTTTCACAACAGCTGGAGTGTCGGGAGTTGCTGACCCTTGATCTAGACCATATTCATATTATAAGTAGTGTTGATCGAGCACCTGTGTGCTCGTATGCTCGGGTGCACTGGCCGAGCACTGGGAGGGCTCGAGTGCTCGGCGGAGCACCCGAGCATAATGTAAGACCCAAGTTGGACCCAAGTTCTCAGTGCAGGGATTTGCCAATACAACTGCCCATCGGCCATATGCAATTATTGGATATGCACTGAGCGTCCGTCCCTCTGAATCAGTGGGGTCTATGTTTAGTAGCAAACATCTACCTTACTATACCTACTTTTGCTTTGGCAGTTTTGTGTACTTTGGTGATACACTCCGGCACAGACTCAACTGCAGTGTATGTGGGATTATTGTTATAATCCATTAGGGATACACGTGTCTATGTTTTACAACAGTAGGTTACATAATCTGTGAGGTGGACCAACACAGGTTTCACTGCTCTAACATCACCCCACCGCATTTACTCAGGGACCTGTATATGGGTTTCCCCCTATAGGTTTTTACTTGATTTGTATACTCAGTCAAATATTTGTTATTTTCTCACGTTTTTAGCGTTCTACATATACATTTGCTCATTCTATTATTAGAACGCATACCTTTTGATAGTGTATTGGTTACAGTGATGAAAAGCAGGCCCAAACCATGATGCTGCCACCACCATGTTTGACAGTGGGGATGGTGTGTTCAGGGTGATGAGCTGTGTTGCTTTTATGCCAAACATATCGTTTTGCATTGTTTCCAAAAAGTTCAATTTTGGTTTCATCTGACCAGAGCACCTTCTTCCACATGGAAAAGGACCTAGGAATTTTAGTGAACAGCAAACTAAGCTGCAGAAACCAGTGTCAGACAGCTGCTGCCAAGGCCAATAAGATAATGGGTTGCATCAAAAGAGGCATAGATGCCCGTGATGAGAACATAGTCCTGCCACTTTACAAATCACTAGTCAGACCACATATGGAGTACTGTGTACAGTTCTGGGCTCCTGTGAACAAGGCAGACATAGCAGAGCTGGAGAGGGTTCAGAGGAGGGCAACTAAAGTAATAACTGGAATGGGTGGACTACAGTACCCAGAAAGATTATCAAAATTAGGCTTATTCACTTTAGAAAAAAGACGACTGAGGGGAGATCTAATAACTATGTATAAATATATCAGAGGTCAGTACAGAGATCTCTCCCATCATCTATTTATCCCGAGGACAGTGACCATGACGAGGGGACATCCTCTGCGTCTGGAGGAAAGAAGGTTTGTACATAAACATAGAAGAGGATTCTTTACGGTAAGAGCAGTGAGACTATGGAACTCTCTGCCTGAGGAGGTGGTGATGGTAAGTTCACTAAGAGAGTTCAAGAAGGGCCTGGATGTATTTCTGGAGGGTAATAATATTACAGGTTATAGTTACTAGAGAGGGGTTGTTGATCCAGGGAGTTATTCTGATTGCCTGACTGGAGTCGGGAAGGAATTTTTCCCCCTAAAGTGAGGAAAATTGGCTTCTACCTCACAGGGTTTTTTGCCTTCCCCTGGATCAACTTGTAGGAAAACAGGCTGAACTGGATGGACAGATGTCTTTTTTCGGCCTTACAAACTATGTTACTATGTTACTATGTTACTATGTTACTATGTTTGGTGTGTCTCCCGGGTGGCTTGTGGCAAACTGTAAACAAGACTTTTTATGGATATCTTTGAGAAATGGCTTTCTTCTTGCCACTCTTCCATAAAGGCCAGATTTGTGAAGTGTTCGACTGATTGTTGTCCTATGGACAGACTCTCCCACCTCAGCTGTAGATCTCTGCAGTTCATCCAGAGTGATCATGAGCCTCTTGGCTGCATCTCTCATCAGTCTTCTCCTTGTTTGAGATGAAAGTTTAGAGGGACGGCCGGGTCTTGGTAGATTTGCAGTGGTCTGATACTCCTTCCATTTCAATATGATCGCTAGCACAGTGCTCCTTGGGATGTTTAACGCTTGGGAAATCTTTTGGTATCCAAATCCGGCTTTAAAGGGGTTGTCCGAGTTATGACAAAAAATATATAGCACTGTAAATCTGATGGGCAGCAATATATAACTAAGTTAAGCAAGTTTTAGGCAAAAAAAATCTATATTTCCTCATTTCCCTGGTTCTCTTCTGGTCTTTGTTTACATGCAATAACAACAATCTCAGCCCCTCCCCCTTCTCCCCCTTCTCTGCAAAGGGAATGAATACAAGTGCTGAGTGACATGTCTGCGCTGGAATACTCAGCAGCATGTTGTATGTGCAGGACTACAAGTCCCAGCTGTACAATGACACTGCTAATACATACAGGAATTTCTCCCTACCTGTTCTTGTACAATACAATTCCTCTACAGCTCTTGTGCCCAGCATTTGTCTCCTCTCACTGCTGCAGCTACTGTTTGTTATAAAGCCTTGAGCCCTCAGTGTGTTCTGGCTGAAGGGGTTAATGTTTTATCTGAAGGAAACCAGCGAGAAAGCAGATAGCAGCCCGGCAAAGAAAGGGGGCGTGGCCAGTGACGTCTCGTGTACAGACTGTTATCTGAACTCTGAGGCTTGTGAACGAAACATCACAGAGCAGAGAGATAAGGTGACATCACAGGTCATGTGACCCTCAGTCAACTCTGAGAAACCAGCAGCTTTAGAAACACAAAGTATATGGGAAAGTTGTTATACCTGACAAGTTAGAAACATATAAAGAACAAAAAAATAACTCGGACAACCCCTTTAAACTTCTCCACAACAGTATCACGGACCTGCCTGGTGTGTTCCTTGGTCTTCATGATGCTCTCTGTGCTTTAAATCAGAACCCTGAGACTATCACAGAGCAGGTGCATTGATTACACACAGGTGGATTCTATTTATCTTCATCATTCATTTAACCCTTTCACGACCGGAGGTTTTTTCGGTTCTGCATTTTCGTTTTGCGCTCCCTGCCTTCAAACAGCCATAACTGTTTTATTTTTCTGTTCACATAGCTGTATGAGGGCTTGTTTTTTGCGGGACAAGTTGTACTTTCCAACGCCACCATTTAATATTACATATGGTGTAGTGGGAAGCGGGAAAAAAATTCCAAATGGGGTGAAATTGCAAGAAAACCGCTATTCCGCTACAGTTCTACGGGTTTCTTATTTACAGCGTTCGATGTGCATTAAAACTGACCGGTTACTTTCATTCTACTGGTCAGTACGAATCCGGCAATACCTAATATGTATAGTTTTTCCTGCGTTTAGATGGTGATAAAATAATTAGAAAGTTGCCCTTTTTTTTTTTTTTTTTTTTTCCTTGTCATATCTTGACCCCTATAACTTTTTGGTATTTATGTGTACAGAGCTGTATGGGGGCTCATTTTTTGCGGGGCGGTCTGAAGTTTTTATTGATACCATTCTGGGGTGTGTATGACTTTTTGATCACTTTTTATTTAATTTTTTTAGAAAACAAAAGGGACAAAAAACTGCGAATCGCCATTTGGACGCTTTTTTCCGCCACACAATTCGCCGTATTGAAATTTTTTTTTTATATTTTAAAAGTACGGGCGTTTTCGGTCACGGTGATACCCATGATGTCTATATTTATTGTTATTTAGGTATTTATTTTTTACTTATACGGAAAGGGGGGTGATTTGAACTTTTATATCTTTTTTATTTTTTATATATTTTTTAACATTTTTTTTTAATTTTTCTGTGATTATTTTAAAGCTCAAATATCATCTGATCTATTGTGTTTTGTTTTTTTTTCTTTATGAGCAATCATGGATTTACTAGATGCAGTTAAAACCATGAATTGCTCATTTCTTATCCTGGCCTGCCATCTAGTGGCCAGAATAAGAATTGCAGTTTGAAAACTGTAATCCTCACCAGCGAGGATTACAGTTTTCATATGGTGTACAGACACCCCGATTGGCCAATCGGGGCGTCTGTACACCACCCGGGGGCTTCCGGGTTCAGACGCATCCTGATGCCGTGATCACGTGTGATCACGGCATCAGTAAGGCCCAGGAAGTCTCCGCAGACGGAGGTAAGATGCGGCAAGTCTCTGCTGTTAGAAACAGCAGAGACTTGCCGGCCATGACGCCCGCCGCACCCGCGAGCGGGCGTCATGTCCCCGCACCGCCCGCGCGCCGTACATGTTCGGCGGCGGTCGGGAAGGGGTTAAGACAACATTGGATCATTTAGAGATCCTCAATATAATGATGCCTAGTATTGTCAATGAACTTCTGTGAGTGAGTTTTCTGAACTGAAAGTAAATGGGCTGAATAATTTTGCACGCCCAACTTTTTAGTTTTATTATTACAAAAAAAGTAATTACAAAATTTCGTTCCACTTCACAATTGTGACCCACTTGTTGCTGATTCTTCACCAAAAATGTAAAATGTTATATCTTTTTGTTTGAAGCCTGAAATGTGGCAAAAGGTTAAAAAGTTCCAGGGGGCCGAATACTTTCGCAAGGCACTGTAAATCACAAGTGTAATCACAAATTCCTAGAGGAAACACTCCAGGTTATTTAATACATTTCAGCACAAAACATTGAAGATGATTAGACATCAGGGTGGAGTGTCTACATTTTCATTTATCTCGGGTAAATGGATAACAAGGACATTTTTCTCTTTGGTTAAAATTATGGAGGCTGCTTGCATGATGAGGTGTTTGGAGTTGTTTCTCTGCCTGAGTTGCCACAATGAAGTTATAGTTGGAGTCTGAGAATACGGTATGTTCAGTGCTTCTTCTTGTTAAATCTTTTTAATTTTGAATGACTGCTACTTTCACTTGTTTTGCTGCTTGGAAGACAAGCTCTTTATTTTGAATTTGAAAATAATGGAGGTTAGTCAGGGAATACAACTCATTCATTACTGCAAAAGTGAGACACTTCATGTAATGCATGAGATGTTGGGCCACAGCATTTAACTAAACATGGCATTTTCCCTGCTCCGGATGACCCCAAAAAGACCCTGTTTTGGAAAATGTAAGTAAATATTTTGCAGATTTTTTTCAGAGTTGCATATCGTAGCTGGTGCCTTGAACAGCACTTACCAGATAAAGTTGTGCAGGATCCAGATACAACACTGTGAAGCACATGTGGGAGAAACACTAGGGTCTTGCACCTGCTGCTCCGGGTCTTGCTCCTGCTGTGCACATAAATCTGCCATTGGAATGATATGTTTTAATGCGTCACGCTCTGGTGTGGAGGTTATAGCCACACCAAGCGTAAGAGAGAAGGGAAAAGGACCAAACAAGGGAAACGGTCACCTCCTGCATGAAACCCTGAAACTAAGCCCTGACTGACTACCAGTATGAACAGGCCTTAGTTGTAGGAGAGTTCATAAACAGGAACCTAATAACACCTGACCCTAGAGAACCCTGCCACAAGTGACAGGGGAAGGAGTCAACCCGTTCCTCCAAAAGGATGGACAAACAGGAGACTCCAGAAGGCAAAACTACAACAGGGAAAAGTAGGATAAACACAAAAGGGAAAATGACACTTACCTTAATGCAGATATTGCAGCAACCGGATCTCAGCCAAGATCCACACCACACACAATGTCAGCAGAAAGTATAAACCGCAAGGGATACTGGGAGGGGAAGGGATAAATAGGGGAAAGACAATCACCACACCCACAACAGCTGAGGGGAAGGGGTGTGGTAAACAGCAACCAAACCAAGAGGAAAACATGTCAAATTATGTCACTTTTGAAATTCTAGCCGATCACCTGCAACCTGATGCAGCCACGTTCGTGACATAATGTACCTCAAGATGATTTTGGACCAACCACAAAATGAGTAGTACCTAATGAATGCTTGTTTTTATTATTCCAACATCCTTGCAATTGCCCTATCCTGACCAATGGCAATGGCATCCAAATGATCCTGCACTGTTTTTTGTGATTTCAATTTCAGAAAAGACTGGTTCCATTGGTGGAAATTTCCCTGTGGGCCAATGCACAGATGGCGTTTCAAGCCCTCCTTCTTGCCACCAGTCAGGTACATAATGCTGATGCTCTCAGCATTAATTAATATAGGAGTATCAGGCACCTAGCCAGCAGCCGCAGGTGCCCCCCTGAATTCAACTCTATTGCCGTCCTCAGGATGATTATACAGCTTCATACTGTGGCGTGGTCAGCAGAATTTTCTGCTGTACTGTGGTATTTTGTTTTGCAGAGGCTGTATTTTGTGCTGCACTGTGGTATTTTGTTCTGCTTGGTTAGTATTTTGGCTGTAATGTGGTATTTGGTTCTACCTGGGGTGATACTTAGTTCTCCACTGCGGTATTGCTGGCCCCGCCTTCTTCTGTTACCTTGCCTTCAATCAGTTTGGATCCACCTCTAACATGGGGCCACTTTTAGCTTTTTTTTTCAGGGCCACTTTAATTTCCCAGTCCGCCCCTGGCTGATTCCATGTACCAGTAGAGAGGACAAATTGTATCCCTTTTGGCCAATTCAACCTACCTTCTTTTCCACCAGGAAACATTCACAAATGCTTTATTTATTTTTTTTTGAAACAAGAGTGTTAGGGGGAGTGGAAGGGTTTAGCAATTTTGAAAGATTTAATCATACTGCCTAGCATCAGTCAGATCTAAGATTTAAAGGGGTTATCTTATGACGGTTGTAAAAAAATAGTCCTTACATGAATCCAGAGATCTCCCCATTCATTGCTCTACTAGATTTATATCAAGTTGACAGCTCAAGGGAAGTGTCTTTATTGCTGCAGCCAGGGGGGCATGTCTCAGCTCTCCCTATCACAGCTCAGGAGGCAGCTGAAGGATGATATTGAACATGTGCGGCGTTCTCAGTGAGCAGGTCAAAGAAATAAGAAAAGAACAAACGGGTTCTCCAAGAACTAAGAAAATGAAAATACTTAAATATTACTTTATTATAAATATATTCCCAAATACCTTTCATTATTTATAATGGCTCGTTTTGTGTACAGTGAAATCATTAGGAGAAATAAAATGGCCGCTGTCCTATGTACATACAAAACCTGTCCTAATCACACAGGAGGACAAGTTACTTCACAACACTGAGATAAAGAGCTGCCTCATCCTCCTCTCTGCTCTGCTTGTCAGGGGTTATGATCCTGAAGTAACTTGTCCTGTCTGATCAGGACAGGTTTTGTGTGTAATAATAGGACAGTGGTCATTTTTTTCTATTAATGATTGCTCCCTAGACAAAACGACCCATTACAATCAATTACATTTATTTGGGAATATATTTATAATAAAGAAATATTTAAGTATTTTTATTTTCTTAATTCCTGGAGAACCCCTTTAAAGGTAAGCAGTGGACATAGATTAGGTTAGATGATATGTTAGGTCCTGTAAAACCCCTATAAAGGAGAGGATACATGAATAATATATATGTAGTAAAATAATCAGAAATAATAAATAATAGAGTGGTGCATGCTTATGGCCTGGCTGCTGCCCTAATGAATTTCAAAAATCTAATGTTAACATAAGTAAAGAAAAGTTAATGGCCAAATGGCTTATGGTCACGTACTCCGATTATTATATGTTTTCCGTCTGCAATATACAGTGATACAATGAATTGCTACTAGGTAAAAATACTAAATAAATCAGCTATGACATACAAGTGCATCTCAATAAATTAGAATATTATAAAAAAGTTTTTTTTTCAATAATTCAGCTCACAATGTGAAACACATATATAGAGTCATTACAGAGTGAACTTGTGTTTATTTCTGTTAATGTTGATGATTATGGCTTACAGCCAAGGAAAACCCAATATTCATTATCTCAGAAAATTAGAATAATTAACCCAAAACACCTGCAAAGGCTTCCTAAGCCTTTAAAAGGTCTCATAGTCTGGTTCAGTAGGCAACACAATCATAGGGAAGACTGCTGACTTGACAGATGTCCAGAAGGCTGTCATTGACACACTCCACAAGGAGGGTAAGCCACAAAAGGTCATTGCTAAAGAATCTGGCTGTTCACAGAGTGCTGTATCAAAGCATATCAATGGAAAGTTGAGCGGAAGGAAAAAGGGTGGTAGAAAAAGGTGCACAAGAAACGGGGAGAACCGCAGCCTTGGTAGGATTGTTAAGAAAAGGCCTTTCCTAAATTTGGGGGAGATTCACAAGGAGTGGACTGCTGCTGGAGTCAGTGCTTCAAGAGCCACCACACATAGAGGTATCCAGGACATGGGCTACAAGTGTCGCATTCCATGTGTCGAGCCACTCATGACCAATAGACAACGCCAAACGCGTCTTACCTGGGCCAAGGAGAAAAAGAACTGGACTGTTCTCAGATGAAAGTAAATTTTGCATTTTATTTGGAAATCAAGGTCCCAGAGTCTGGAGGAAGAGTGGAGAGGCACTCGGTCCAAGCTGCTTGAGGTCTAGTGTGAAGTTTCCACAATCAATGATGGTTTGGGGAGCCATGTCATCTGCTGGTGTAGGTCCACTGTGTTTTTTCAAGACCAAAGTCAGTTTAGCCGTCTACCAGGAAATTTTAGAGCACTTCATTCTTCCCTCTGCCGACAAGCTTTTTGGAGATGGAATTTTTATTTTCCAGCAGGACTTGGCACCTGTCCACACTGCCAAAAGTACCAATACCTGGTTTAATAACCACAGTATCACTGTGCTTGATTGGCCAGCAAACTCGCCTGACCTTAACCCCATAGAGAATCTATGAGGTATTGTCAAGAGGAAGATGAGATATGCCAGACCCAACAATGCAGACAAGCTGAAGGCTGCGATCAAAGGAACCTGGGCTTCCATAACACCTCTGCAGTGCGACAGGCTGATCACCTCCATGCCACGCCACATTGATGCAGTCATTCATGCAAAAGGAGCCTCAACCAAGTATTGAGTGCATTTACTGTACATACTTTTCATTTGGCCAACATTTCTGTGTTTAAAAAAAAAATTACAGTTGGTCTAATATAATATTTAAATTTTCTGAGATTTTCTGGGTTTTCCTTGGCTATAAGCCATAATTATCAACATTAACATAAATAAACACTTGAAAAAGTTCACTCTGTTTGTAATGACTCTATATAATATATGGGTTTCACTTTTTCAATTGAATTACTGAAAAAAACAAACTTTTTGATGATATTCTAATTTATTGAGATATACTTGTATACTAGTCTGTGGCCATCTTTCCACCTAACTACAAGATTGAACACCATTGAACAGAGATGTAATATTTAAAGGCCCCTTTACATGAGCCGACAACTGGGGCAAGTATTGGGATAAATGGCCTGTGTAAAGGTGCCACCGTTCATTGGGTTTTCTTGTTCATTGGGTGAAACTATTGTTGATCTGGACGCCTAAATCATTGTTTCTGGGCAGCAGAAACTTGGCTGCCATTAGACAGAGGTGCAACTGCTGTACCCGACATGGGAGAATAGGGTGAATAGGGCTTATACTAGGCAGCTGTAAAAAGGCTGTTGACTAGCTTAATGTGTCATCAGAAAATGACCTATTCTTCAAATCAAGTTTTTATGTTATTTTTAATTTTCCATGTCAATATCTATATTTAAAAACAAAACAAAACTGGCCACTAAGGCCAATAATGGGCACCACTTCTTGGTCTGTACAGATCACTTTACTCCAGTTTTCTGCTTATCAGTACAGGCAGGATTGGAATGACAGATATCACATAGATAGACAGACAGATAAACTTTATTCTATGGTGCTGTACATATGAAAAGGGGAATATGTACATACATAAAACTACATACATAATCTATGAGGGATGGGGAAAGGATAAAGTAGGTGAGGGTAGAAGCTGGTCATACGGCGGTATAGTGGCAGCAGGATTGCTGTATGTGTATATATGAGAAAGGCCTCAGCGAACAGGCCAAAACGTTGCAAGTTGGGACAATAAAAGTGGTCCTTCACCTCATCTGTTGGAGTGCTGCCTCAATCTATTATTTTTGGATATATATAGATATATATATTGCAAGCATTAAAAAAGAAAATACACATATATTGTAACGTCCATATTATAAAGGTAACACATCATTTAAACCACAGATTAAATGGCATAAAAAATAAACAATGGTAGAATTGTTTTTTTTCCCATTCCGCCTGAAACAGTAATAAATGTTATTCAATAAACGGCTCTATTAAAATATATGGCCTGTACGCAAAAAGCAAGCTCAAATACTCCCAAGAAAAAAAAAAAAAAAGTTTTTGGCTCCTGTAATCTGTTGACATAAAAGCTATTTTTCTCAAGTGACATTAGAGTGACTTCACCCAACAGCGACATCTAAGGGGTTAAACGGTCTTTAGAGTAGGGTGACAGCTGTGCAGTACAGCCATTGCAACAGCAAGGAGAGGATATAGCTCCTGAGTCACGCCATCAATGTGCCAAAACAGTACCATGCTGAATGTTAACTGCCTTCCCGCTGTGACATACTGTTAAGGAGCAGGATAGGAAGGAGTTAAAAACCAAAATACACCACAGCTTATGTTTTAATTCCAAGCAGATCTCCAAGATCCTCATGTGGCAAGTCTCACTTATAGTAAGTACTGTATACTATGCTAGATATTTTTAGGTCATTTTCACAAGCCAAAACCAAGCCAGGAGCAGGTCCAAAGCACAGAAGAGGCGCTAATATTTCTATTATACATTTTACTGTAGGAACCATTACTGGTTTTAACAAAAAAGGAAAATCCAGCACTTTAAAGATGTCCCTTCATACAAGCCTCCTTTTTTGAAAAATCCATACATGCAGTACAATAGAAATATCCCCAGAATAAACAACGCGTTTTGGACTAGACCTTGTCCTTACTCATGACATACAAGTCATGAGTAAGGACTAGGTCTACTCTGAAATGCATCAATTTTTCCGTGGTGGGGATATTTGTATTGTACTGCATATGGACTATTTTATAACGCGACATCTCTCAAGTGCTGAATTTTCCTATTTTGTTATCTTTTGGATCCGTGCACGAGGGAACGCCCAGGAGTGGTGAGCTGATTAACTCTCTGTGTTTGTTCACAACTGGTTTTGGTTTACAATTTAAAATCAATACCTGGCGAGCTTGTACTTGCTTACTTATAAATAGCCATCCGTAATGGTTAGAGGTTATGCAGGTTTTCCAAGAGATTTTTACTGATGACCTATACTCTGGATAGGTCATCAGTATCTGATCGCTGGGGGTCCGACAGCTGTTTGAGAAGGCACCGATGCTTCCAGTAGCACCACGGTCTTCTCCAGCGTTGCCTAGACATGTGATGTTATGCTCATCTGCGCTGCACTAGGTGAGCTGAGAGAAGGCTGTACTGCCGCCTTCTCAAACAGCTGATCGGCGAGGGTGTCAGACCCCACTGATCAGAAACAGAACAGGTCAGTAAAGAAAAAACTCTCAGAAAACCCATTTAATCCCATCTTGCCCACAGTGTTACAAGAACTGCCTTAGGATGAGGTATATAACCTCGATGGGAGAGTGCTCTATTCCTCTGTCTAATTTGATTTTGGGCACTTTTAATACCTATGTTGTGAAAGGTCCACCTTAACTTTTAGGAATGGTAGCTTCTAATGGAAATGTGCCCCCTTGGACAGGAAAATTCAGTGTATTATTAATGTATCTGCTGATATAGCTGCGTGTGCAGCAAATCACTACAAATATGTAAGAGTGTGTTCCTAAGGAAATTTCCCTTTGCATATGTTAGGTATATGAGTGCACTTGTTTTACATGTTTTGTTTGCCTATACTGTATTCTGCAGTTTATTCTGCTTAATTTACACTGTAGTATTTGGCTTAACAGTGGTAGTTGTCTCATGGCTAGGAAATTTGGGTACAGATCTCGTAGGTACGGTGGAAATTACAGTCCTGGCTGCCATTCTGCAATGCTAACCATCACCAATCCAGGCTTCAGCATGGGCGATATGTGGGCAATCCCACTCCCAGTCTTCTCAGTCATGCAGTTGCTATGCAATCACCACCACTGGCATCCACTCTCTCTATCCAGAAGTTCAATCCCCGCTCTCATGATCAGTGCCACCAGGTTGCCAGGGAAAGCAGCGCCAGAAGATCTCATTTACCAGGTGGCCTATTTAATAACACTCTCCTGCTACTAGATGGTGTCTGATGATTTTGCAGATTTGGTGATAGCACCTGGTGACTGTTTTCTTGTATTAGCACGTCTGGAGAAACTGTGTGAATGTTTTAAGATGAGTGTCGTTTCCTCTTTAGTGATGGCAGTACCTAGCTTGTTTTCCCATGCTAGAAGGTAACTAGGTTTGTCTGGAGCTTTCCTCAAGAGTAGACCTGAGTATATCATAGAATTAAGCCCTTTCCGAGAAGAGCAAGAACTTTTCTAACCAGGATGTTTCGGGAAAATTTGTTCAGGAATTGTCTTCCTGTTGTTCTAAAATTCAAAACATGTAGAAAATTAAGCAAATTTTTATAGGGAAGCTTAAAGGGGTTGTCACACTTGAGCCATGGTTACGACCGGCATGTAATCCAGCAGCAGTGACCATGCTTGTACACTATAGGAAAAAGCTCTTGTCTCTCTGGTGACTGGGAGCACAGGAGTATGCATAGACCAGCGCTTTTTCCTATAGAACAAAACAGAATAGGAGCTGGAACTACTGAGATACTCATAGACCCTGTATGTCTGTGTTGTAATGGTAGAACTCGCAATGTGGTACATAGTGGTGCTCAATGTATAAAAAGTACTCACCAACAGTAAAAATCTTCATTTTATTTGTGCATCAGGAGATACAAGATGTTGGTAAGACTTAGGGCAATGAACGTTTCATGCGCTCTGCACTTTATCTCTTCCTTAATTCACACATGTCCAAGCCATCCCCTGTATACCCATGTCACATCCAACATACAGGAAACAAAACCAAACTTATTCAAAAACATATATAAACCATATATAAAATGTGAATATAAAGAGTTAAGCAATTCCATTTATCCAAGAAGAGTTTTAAAGCAACACTTTACTTCAAAAAGGCACTAATATCACTGAGTCATTTAGGCCAAGAAATCTCAATGCTTTTGTTTGTATAATGATCTCAGCTTCTCTCATTAATAATTCTCTCTGCCAAACTCCTCCATATTTAAGCGATTGAACTTGTTTTACCCTCATGAATTTCATATGTTTATTCTCCATTATTGGGTACTGTATACATTTTGGTGCCTCGAATTTTATTCCCAAAGAAAGTATGTGTTCTCCAAAGCGCATTTCAATAGACATTTTTGTTTTACCTATGTAGTATCGACCGCTATCATATGTGAGTGTGTATAATACCCTTAACTTGTCCTCCCGTACTGGCAGAACCAGTACTGACCACAGAGGTAATTCTATCTGGGTAATATGTTCCTCAACTAGTTATACTCTGCCCCTTGTGCCTCACTAAATCATCTCTTTACGAGGACATCACCTCTTACAACAGAGGATTGCTTTTTTCATAAAAAGGGAAGACCGTGACCGATTTCTCGCCCTATTTAAACAGTTATCTATCAGGCATTTAGGATAATTGCTCTTTCAATATTCTGGTTTGTAATTCAAACTGCGCATCACTGTTATTTAATCTTAGCAAACGTAAGGGATGCCTGTTTCATGTGCATTGGGTGGTAGCTACCAAAATGCACGAGGGAGTTTGTCGCAGTTGGCTTTGTAAATTCACTACTGAGAACTACAACCTCAATAGTGACAGTCACTTCCACAAATGTAGTGTGTAGTAGTGTGCAAGCATGGCCACCATTACTGGATTTCAGGGTGGTCATCACCATGGAAATAAGCAGTGTAAAATGTGATGGGAAAATGAATCAAGACAGCAAAGGAGGCAATATGTGCAATCACAGTACTCATTAGTAAGTGCCTTGTATTAACTTTCTCTACAAGAATAGAGAGTTGATATCTGGAATTGCTTCATTTTTTAAGGTGTCTACCATAGATATCCTGCCAAAATGATTTCAAAATTCCAAATAAAACTTTATACAGCCTATTAACACTGGCATTGGATTTAGGGGATGTGAGGGGATATATACTGATGAGCAAAAGGGTAACAATGTTTTGAACTTTTGACTTTCAGGCTCTATATCTCACCATCAACTACAGCTTGAAACATGGAAGTAGCATCATTTTATAGACAATCATCTTAGATATCTCATACATAAATGGTATACAAACGGTGTGGACCCACTGCACCACTGACCCGCTATACCCTGGAGGGACATGGCTAAGTAACTACCTGGTCTTCACTAGAGCCTCTGATGGTGAGCATAGGCTTGGGCCGTTATGGTAGTTACCAGGTACCACTCCAGAGCAGTCCCCGGGTCAGTGGCAGCTGACCAGGGGGTCAAAGATACTGATGCAAGCACCGAGGGGAAAGACGAAGTCAGGAAGTCCGGAGTAAGGGCATGCAGTGATCAAGCAAAGTCCATAATGGAAGTCTAAGGTCAAAGGCAGGCAGCAAACAAACAAAATCTGTTAAATTGAGAAGCAGGGTCTGGTACACAGAAAAGCAGAAATTTCACACAAGGAACTAGACTAGCTAGTGACCAAGATTGCTCAGGTGCCTTCCTGCACAGCTACAACAGTTTAAGGTACCTGCTGCCCACACGTGTTAGCAGGGCGAATGGCAGCATGGGGGAATGAGGGAGCCCCACACGTGTCCGGGATTAGGGCTAGCCGTTGAATCACTAGGTTGAGCGCTAGGCTAACAATAAATTGGACTTGCAACTATTTAGTATATCATTAGTTATGCAGATCCTTTCATGTAACTGCATTGTTACTGTTTTGCTCCCGGTAGTGGAACAATCTTTTTCTTCTAGTATACTACAAATTAGAAACTTTTCTCACATTCCCTAATAGCTCAGTGTGTTATTAGGTTAATTCCCAAGTGAAAGGTTACTGGTAGGAATCGAACGGCAGCCATGAAGAAGATTTTTCAAGAAAAGAGAAACAACATTATCCAGCTCATCGATAGCAGTATCTCGGCCAAAAAATTTGCCAAACTGCATCATGTGAGTGTCATGACAGTTGGAAGAATACAAAATAAAGTCCACCCATCCATTCCAAAGCCAAGAGGTGGACGTCCAGGCAAAATATTGGACTCAACAAGTCGGGTCATCACAAGGTCTATCAGGCAGTGGAGGTGGCTTGTATGCGTCATAATATTGAGATCACAGATGTCCATGCGAGCACCATACAACGCGCATTACACAATCTCGAATGGTGCCGTGAAAAAAAGGTAAAGAATCCTTGACTTCAATATCTTTATAAGAAGCATCAGTCTCGAGTTTGCAAAAAAGTACAAACAGTGAAAAGTAGAAGATTGGAAACGGGTGATTTGGAGCGATGAGATGAAAGACAGTAGACTGGGCTCTGATGAGTGCAAATGGGTCTGGAAGAAACAAGGGAAAAGGGGGCTAATGGATCAAGAAATTGAAGGAACTGTCAAGTTCGGTGGAGGATGTGTCTATTAGCGATGAGCAAACTTTTAAAAAATTCGATTGGGACACTTCCCCGAATTTTTCCCCAAAATTTGAGTTGTTCTGAATTAATAAGTCACAAAATGCGTTAAATCAGCTACAGAGTATATCCCGGCCTGCAGGGAGAGTGTATCTTAATGTACAGAAACATGGTTCTGGTAGTGAGACAGTTACTGTGCGTCAGTATGACAGGCAGGTCTCATGTAGACATGCGCACTGTCATGCAGGCCAGCAACGGTCCTAGCTAAACCCTAGAAAAACTGAATGAAAAGCATACAGCAGTCTTTAGGAAAAGAAAAAAAAACACTGTGCGCCCCTGCAAGACCTATGTCCCAATTACTTTAGTGGAACAAAAGAAGGGCATGGAGGCAGTGCCAATAAAGTAGTGGAGGAAAAAAAATATTTTAAGCCATGTTGTGACACAGTGCAAACACATGATTTTGAATCACTTCTGTTAGCTGTAAAATGATAGTGCGTCACTATTCGGCTCAGTTCACACTTCACTCTTTTGGTCGTTTACGGGTCAAAAACACAGAAGAGGTGCAGATCTTTTCATCAATCCTACTCTCGGATAAGGTGTAGCTCCTGAATTTCGCTCACCATACAATAACTGCTGGAATTAACTGACCAAATAATTGAAGTGTGAACTCAGCCTTGCAGGTCAATGTTAGCATCAGATATAATGTACTTAACAGTGTAGTGGCCAAAGATTCTACTATAGAGTGAAAGAGCTGTCTCATTTTACACAGTCTGCTGCTTCCACACAGATTGATAGATGGACTGTTTTGTTAGCCACAGATTGTACTAAAGTGGGAAAGAGCTGTCTCGTTTCACTGTTTGTGGGGTATCCACATTGATTGCTAGATAATCTGTTCTGTTAACCACTGATTCTACTAAAGTGGGAAAGAGCTGTCTCATTTTACACTGTCTGCTCCTTCCACGTAGATTGATAACCTCTTTTGTTAGCGACTCATACAAGTAGTGGCCTAGTCACAGAGTGGGGAGGGTATCAGCAGTAAGTTTGTGTTGATGTCACTGTTTACTTTTCCATTCATGTGATCTGTCAAAAGAACCCCCCCAAAGAAAAAACAAACAGATCCCGTCTTTTGAGAATCCTCCTACCCACGGTCAGTATTAGGTCAGTAATTGATCAGTATTTGTAACTCGAAAACTGGTCCAAAACAGAGATGACATGTGAAGGAAATATTTGCATGTCTTCTGTGTTTTGGACCCACTCCTGCTTTTGGCTTTCAAATCATTATGAAATCCTGATGCATAATACTTACCATGCGATCGAGGTCTTATTGATGCTCCAAAGATAGGATCTGATGTGGCTTTCATTGTTTGGCTGTTCTGATGGATCAGAAGAAGGGTAAAATAAACAGGGATGCCAAGAAGGCGAAACAGGGACTAGTGGCCCCAGAACAGACTGGTGATGGTGGCAATAGCATGAGGAGTAATCATAGTGGCCCAGTATCAGAGTGGGGAGGGTAGCAACAACATGAGGAGTCAACATACTGGCCCAGTCACAGAGTGGTGGAGGGTGGGGGGGCAACAGCAGTGGCAGTAACAGCACAAGATGGTGGCAGTAGGAGAAGATGGCAGCAGAGGCACTAGGTGTGTGGCATCAGGTGGGTGGCAGCATCAGATTAGTGGCTAAAGCACGTGGATAGAAGTAATGGAACATATTTCACAATGTTCTAGTGTGGCAGCACACTGCAGTCAGAACATTACTGTCAAAACAGGTAAAGGAGGTCAGCCAGTTTCATAGGTACAAATCTGCTAACAGATGCCCTTAAAGGCTATCTAATTATTAGACAGTATTCGTGAATTTGCCCCATGGTTGTTTTTAGATGCAAACCCCATTAATTTTTACTACTTGAAACTGACCTGAGCAAGCAGAATGGCCAGACAAGTGGCAGAATGTAAGACAGGCAAAACAAGGTTGATTCAGCTTGACAATGTGCTCCACAAGTTTTTTACAACATAAGAAAGGTGAACTGGTAACCAGCTTATATTAATGGAAGACAAATATGCTCAAAAAGGGGCAAAACTGTGACCCACTGCTTAAAAATCAAGATCCAGCAATCTTGAGACTGCATAAATATAAGGAATCTTTATTGTAGAAATTGGCAAAAGATGCAAACAATAAGCAGAACATGTTTTAGTGATTACTTGAAGAGTACCATAAAATCTTCCCTTCATATTTCTATATTCTGTTGTCAACTTACTGTAGTATTCAAACATTAACATTTGGTGGTCTATGCAGTGTGTAACTTGGTTCCTACTGTCTGTAAACCCACTTTAAAAGGGTTTTTCCAAGATTTTGTAACGGATGACCACTGCTAATCAAAGGCCTTCTCTGAGCTTGCCGAGCACAGGTCTGTACATTGTATAGTGGCTATGCTTGGTATCGCTGCTGAGCCCATTCACTTGAATGGGACTGAACTATGCCTAGGCCATGACAGATGAATATGATGTCACCGGCCTAGACTAAGCTGCGAAGACGCTGCAGTGCTCACAGGACCTCTTCAGCCTCCTCAAAGAGCTGATTGGCAGGGGTCCCCGGTGTTGGACCCCCACAGATCAGATACTGATGACCTATGCAGTGGATAGGTCTTCAGTTAAAAAGTCTTAGAAAACCTCTTTATTGGTTTATGGTTTCTTTCTATGGATGACCTGTTCAAATGTGCTGACCTGGAGCCTCCGCTCTTCATAGAGTACTTAGATTGTAGTGAAATTCCTACAATTTATATCAAGTCACTGACAGACTGTATAATTATGATGTATTATATCGTGGCAACCAATGTAGTTACAGTCACGAGAAAAACAAAATACCCCCTTTTTGAATTCTATGGTTTTATGGATCAGAACAGAATTTTAAAAAATTAGTCCTTGGGTCCATGTGTGAAAAACTGGGTACACCTCATGAATCAATAGCTTGTAGAACCATAGCTTGAAGTAATCATTTTCAGTATTTTGGCTTCCAAAACTGTATCAGGAAATCTGACTGTGTGGCTGTAACCTGAATATACTTAATAATATACATACAGCTTTTGAACCTCAGCCTAGTTTTTGACTACAATAAATAATAAGCAAGTAAGCGTCCAATGATTAGTAACGTGTCACAGTGAAAAGGAGGGCGCTAAAAACAAAACAAAAAACTTTAATTAATTCTATTTTGTTAAAACGGGGTGAAACAAACGCCCTTGATATGTACAAATTGGCGCATATAACAATCCTGGCCAATCATGCACCATACCATATGTGCACTATGTGCTAAAGCGTGAGGCCACAGATTAGCCTAATATAAATGGGAATAAGATACCTGGGTACATAACTCTCTTTTTAGTATAGTATCCCAATTCCCATACACATGACAGAATGTGCCAGACATCCACTGTGTAGCTCGATATACACCAATGTAACAGGAAGCTGATCACATCTCAGCCATCCTGTATCGTGCTAACACAGAGGAGTGGTTGTCTGAATGGTCTCCAACTACTATAGATGGTAACTACTCAACGCGTTTCTGGGCTCTGGTATGCCCTCATCAGGAGTTTGACCACTAACTGATAGTAGTAGCTATGACCCAAATTTTAAAGACAAACAGACATATAAAGAATCGCGCCAGCCACCTCTCACTGTGGCGGCGCCTCCGCCACTAATGCGGCCGCATTAGTGCCGGAGGCGCCGCCACAGTGAGAGGTGGCTGGCACGATTCTTTATATGTCTGTTTGTCTTTAAAATTTGGGTCATAGCTACTACTATCAGTTAGTGGTCAAACTCCTGATGAGGGCATACCAGAGCCCAGAAACGCGTTGAGTAGTTACCATCTATAGTAGTTGGAGACCATTCAGACAACCACTCCTCTGTGTTAGCACGATACAGGATGGCTGAGATGTGATCAGCTTCCTGTTACATTGGTGTATATCGAGCTACACAGTGGATGTCTGGCACATTCTGTCATGTGTATGGGAATTGGGATACTATACTAAAAAGAGAGTTATGTACCCAGGTATCTTATTCCCATTTATATTAGGCTAATCTGTGGCCTCACGCTTTAGCACATAGTGCACATATGGTATGGTGCATGATTGGCCAGGATTGTTATATGCGCCAATTTGTACATATCAAGGGCGTTTGTTTCACCCCGTTTTAACAAAATAGAATTAATTAAAGTTTTTTGTTTTGTTTTTAGCGCCCTCCTTTTCACTGTGACACCTCAGCCTAGTTTTTGTTAAATAAAACATGAAATGGTCTTATTTGTCATGTGATGTTCTTCATCTGAGGTTGTATTTACCTAATGCTAATCCTATGAACCAGATTTTTTTTATTATGTCCTGATACGTAGAACCATAGAATTCAAAGAGGGTTTACTTTGGTTTTCGCATGACTGTATGTGTGTGGCAGCAAACATGTCTTGCTATGTAAACAGAAAAGGAATATATTTTCACTTTTAGTTACTTCTAAAGAAAACCTTTACAAATATTGAGGTCATATGAGACAACTAATACAGAGAAAGAATGTTTTCAAGAACTACATACAGTACATAAGCCATATGTTACTTCAGTCTGGATAATATCAAAGTTATTTTTAGCAACTTTATTTCCCGTAACATTTCTATCATTTTAAATTAAAATGACATCATAAATTTCCACTGATTTAATAGACGTTTCCTTCCATATCAAAAAGTGGTCACCTCATTAGTATATATGATAAGTACACCAGGGTCACGAGAGAAGAAGCAGCTAGATTATGCCATCCAGGAACTTTTATATATCCATGCCATTTTCATCAGCACCTCTATATCCATCCCAGAATATTCTATTGTGATTGAGTATTCCAGGACATCTATTATTTCAGAGCTTCTACATCTTCTGGGGAAGTAGTCCTGTCAGCAGTCTTCGACTCAGATGCCACCTAAAACACAGACATGTTGAAATAAAAACCTGAAGTCATATTCAATATCTATAAATCTATCTGTAACTTTAAAGGTTAAAGGGGTATTCTCATCTTAGACAATGGGGGCATATCGCTAGGATATGCCCCCATTGTCTTATAGGTGCGGGTCCCACCGCTGGGACCCGCACCTATAGCCAGAACGGAGCGGGGAGCGCTGCGCCTGGAGGACCCCAGGTTTCCGGGGGTCCGGCCACCACCAGGCGCAGCTCCCCGCGCCGCTCATAGAAATGAATGGGAGCCGGGCCGTGCATGCGCGGTGCACTCCCATTCATTTCTATGGAGCCGACGGAAGTAGCCGAGCCAGCGCTCGGCTATTTTCGGCTGCCCCATAGAAATGAATGGAGGGCGGCTGCGCATGCGCAGTGCGCCCTCATTCACTTCGGGGGCTCCGTTCTCGATATAGGTGCGGGTCCCGCTGGGACCCGCACCTATAAGACAATGGGGGCATATCCTAGCGATATGCCCCCATTGTCTAAAATGAGAATAACCCTTTAAGGGTTCTTTGGGTATTTAAGCCCAGTTTAGTAAAACTAAGAGGAAGTTATGTAATGCTGATGGCTTATCATTATGGCATTGGTGGGGTCCAACTCCAATATTCAGCTGAATGAGTAGCAGTTCTCCAGCGCCATACTACACTGTTTTATACTGGAGTTGATGCAGACACAATAACTGTGCCCCACACTTAGTCATTAGATCTTGAAATCAAGAACTAGTGCAGTATCTAAGGGCTGTAAACAAAAGGCAGAGGCTCCCTCTCTACAACTAGTTGTCTTTGTCGATGACCAGATAGCAAGGGGCATATAAAACCCATCCTACAAACAGCTCTTATCTTGGCATTTCCAGCATGTCAAGCTAGGACAGCAAGTGGAGAGTATGAGGACTAGAGCAGCATCTGACCAGGGGACTGGTGAAAGTAAGTAATGCTTTTTTGGTTCGTTAACATGGTCTGGACCATTTTTTAAAGTTAAATCCTGGATTACGGCAACTATGTATTGCGGTAATCATAAGAACCCATACGATAAAGCTATACCAAATGGTATTCAAAAACAATGACAGAACTGCATTCCCTTTCTTGAAAATTAAAGGAGTTGTCTGACATAGTTGAAGATCTTGGACAACCCCAACAATTGCTTAAAATAAAACAAAAAAATACCTAACTAATAAAATTTTATATATATATATATATATATATATATATATATATATATATATATATATATATATATATATATATATATTTTATTTTTTTTCCCCATCCTTCACTTGTCCACATTTCCAATAGTTTCAGAGCTGGTTTGGTAATACAGCTTTCCCCTGATCCAGAAAAGTTCTGGAGTAAAAGTAAGCCAACAAAAGGTGTAATAAACTTAACAGACACAGATACACCAAATGTATCATACAGAATGAACCACAGTGATAATCTGGCACATCTTTATTCTGTGTAGTCTGTTTTACACCTAATATGGCTATGAAGGTATTCCATTTTAGAACAAACATAAAGCAAACCTAAGCCATAGATACAAAAACACAGAGCACAGTTATCTGAAAGCATGCATGGGTCAGAGCTACTGTACTGTATGAGAATATATTGAAGTTAACCAGCAGCAGGACATCAGAAACATGCTGTATAATAGATAGTAGTGTCCTGGCACAAAGGGCACTGATAGCATATTAAAGATATGGCATGCAGTAGGTGAACTAAGTGCCTTGGTAAAGGAATAATCCAGTACGGAAGGAACCAAGTAAACTGTGGTCCTGGATCCAGCATGATATCAAGAGTTACGTAATACACAGAGCTCATAACAATTTGGTCCAAGGTACAGCCTGTAAACCTAACTTTACAAGAAAAAGAAAGACGTAGAGGAAATCGACAAAACCATAGATTAGGTTACATGAAATGATCTTATAGAAGAGCATGCTCATGTTGAAACCTAAAAAGCATGCAGGACCCAAATGACCCAATCAGTGTCCATGGCAAAGATGTCAGTCTACTGGAACAGTGATGACAGTGATAGTCACTGCAGCGCTACTCCCACTGACTTACGGGAGACACTGCAGTGACAAATGCTGTCCGTCCGCCACAGAGCTACAGTACACCCAAACTAGCTGATCAGCAGATGTGAGGGGTGTCGGATACTTGGTAATCAGCTAGTGATGGACTATCCTTAGGAAAATGCTGGACAACCCTTTTATCTTTATATGACAAAAAAGCCTTGCATTGCCAGGCATATACTCTACAGACCTAAAATGCTGGTAGGTATTGACACAGCAGACCCAGAAATGTATATGAGAGCTACACACCTATTACATATCATCAACTGGTATAGAATGTCCGAACAGAAACCATGGGGCACAGGAGCAGTTCTAAACTTGAGTATGATATCACATTACAGCCATTTAAAATGTCAATTAAAGGGGTTCTCCAGGAATTAATAAAATGAAAATACTTAAATATTACTTTATAATAAATATATTCCCAAATATCTTTCATTAGTTATAATGGCTCTATTTGTCTGGGGAGAAATCATCAGGGAAAACAAAATAGCCGCCATCCTATCAGTACACACAAAACCTGTCCTAATCCTACAGCAGGACAAGTTACTTCACAACACTGAGGTATAGAGCTGCCTCAGCCTCCTCTCCTACTTGTCAGGGGTTATGATCCAGAATACAGATGATAGGAACTTTAGCTTAATCTCTGGGGGATTTAGTTTGTGAAGAGATATGAAGTACAAAGAGGACAGACAGAACAGACTGTGGTAATAGAGACTGCATACAAGTGCTGCTGATCATTAGCCACACCCATCCTCCTCTCATGTCTCCTCACAAGCTCCATTCCCCAGAGATTCACCTGTATTCAGGATCATAATCCCTGACAAGTAGAGCAGAGAGGAGGATGAGGCAGCTTTTTACCTCAGTGCTGTGAAGTTATTTCTCTTCCTGTGTGGTTAGGACAGGTTTAGTGTGGACTAATAGGATAGCGGCCATTTTATTTCTCCTAATGATTGCTCCCTAGACAAAACGAGCCATTACAACTAATGAAAGGTATTTGAGAATATAATTATTATAAAGTAATATTTAAGTATTTTCATTTTCTCAATTCCTGGAGAACCCCTTTTAACATGTAGAATAGCAGCACCGTAACTGTATAGTGCTGCTGACTGTGTCTGAAATCCCAGCGCCGTACAGCTATGGTGTGATCTACATGAATCCACTCGGTGACCAGGATGCGATGGCTGCTCTGCACAGTAGGCAGCCATCTTTACCAAGGGCTTAGGGAGCTATTTCTGCCCCCCTCTGCAGCCCCGATTGCTGCCATTGGCCAGTTTTTGCAGACGGCCCATTTGTCACGAGTGGGCTTGCGTCTGGAATCAGACGTTCCGCGCGGCTTTCTAAGTGACATATTTGACAGGCTATTCCCTGTGGTTTGGGTGCTGTTCACCACACCCCTTCCCCTCAGCTGTTGCCGCTTGGCAATTAGCTTTCTCCTATTTACCCCTTCCTCTCCCAGTATCCCTTGCGGTTTATATCTTCTACTAACCTGGTTGAGAGTGGTGTGGATCTCGGCTGAGATCCAGTTGCTGAGTTCTACTTAAGTTAAGTGTTTTTCCCTTCCTTTGGTTGTATTCCTGTTGGAGTCTCCTGTTCCTCCTTACGCTTGGAGGAACGGGTTACTCTCTTGTGTCACTAGACTGCAGGGTGTTCTAGGGTATATTCAGATTAGGTTCCTGTGTATGAACTCTCCTACAACCCAGGTTAGTTCATACTGGTATCCAGCTAGGGCCTAGTCTTAGGGTCCCCTGCAGGAGGTGACCGGTTCCCTGGTTTTGTCTGTTCCCATCCTTCATACGCTCGGTGTGGCTTTTCCCCCCACACCAGAGCGTGACACCATTGTAGCTCCGAATGTACTTTTTTAAACATTTATGGAGCTGCAAGGGAGAAGGGAGGTGGTCATACAGTAGTGACTGTAATCAGAGTTAAAATCATGTCTCATTTTAGTGTAAGACCATATACCATGTAATATAGATATATGGTATATGGGTATATAGATATTAATTCATGTAGTAGGTTCTCTGGGAAAGGTCTGTCTACCGCCATCTGGGAATAATCAGCGGTTGAGTGGCTGGTAACTTCTAACATAAATATTCTCCTATTTCTCGAGAAACGATAATTAGTAGCATATCAGTTACTCGAGGAGTAAGGATGAATATATTGTCAGACTCTGTTTTCCCCAGATGGGGGACATCAATATTCTCCAAGATATTGGGATGTAATGTAACTCCACTCTTTATAGTTACCAGAAGGAAATGTGGTCACTAGGAGTTATTCACACGCTCGCCCCCACCACTCCTCCCTCTTCCAAGGGAGGGGGTTGGAGCAGCTACACTGAATAAAGGTCTCCCTCAGAACAATTCAGGCAGCCTCATCCTGGGACAACAACCATGCTGGTTCGTTCGTGTCCAGGAAGAACTTGCCGATTCATAATAATCTTCACCCAGGCTGTAGTGTGATACAGAAGGGGCTCCCTGGGATCATCATTTCCATATTTACACGAAGCTAAGTATAATAAACTTTACTATTTTATTTTTAATCAATTTGTTTGTGTCTGGGTCATCAGTATACTGTAATTATCATTAAGTAATAACTCATTTGCATACATTTGCATACATTTGCATACATTTGGTGTCAGAAGTGGGATGTAATTACTGTATACTGACCCTTGCATAATTATTATGTTAAAGTATTATCGTTAAGGCCTAGTTACTAATATTGAGTTAGTTGTGTATGTTTGTGCCTAGTACCTGATTATCTGTTGGAGGTTGGGCTATAACATAGGTTCAGATAGAAGGTTAGATATTGTGACTAGGATAGAATGGCATTTTCATTGTTTAAAGGGGGAAAGAATCAGCGCATGGGTCCATCAGCTTATTGGGTGCTTAGCTCCGGACACTGGGCCCCAATCACCCGTGAGTGCAACAGATATGTTGCTCCCCAGTGCTTGGCTGACCCCTGTCAAGCAGCTGTGGGTTTGGAGTTGTCCCGGTATAACCCTTCTGAGCAAAAAGCGGCAGCAAGTGAGGGATGGATTTGCGTGCAGGCTCTTCAGGAGGAGACAGTGAAGCGAGAGGCAATTGAAGAGGAGCTGCTGCAGGCAGCTACTGAGCAATTGGCGCTTTTGCGGACCTGTATGAGGGACATTGAGAAGCATAATGGGGAATTGAGTAATCAGTTTTCCCATTATGTAGTCCATACTGTGCAAAAACGCAGACGGAAAAAACAGGGACCACTCCCAGGTGACAGAAGTGCTTTTAGAGGAAGAACTCTAATTCAGCAAGATGAATGGGATGCTGTGGGTGAGTGGTCAGGATTGTCATCATCAGATGAGATAGAAATAGAAGAGGAAGAAGTGCGTCCCATTGTAACAACAAAATCAAAAAGAGAGGTTACACAGAGAGCTTCAGCTTCTGGGGATCAGAATTATGTAGAGGAGACCTGTACTTATACCGCAGGAGAGCTCACTGAGCTGGGAAATAAGTACAAGCCGAGAACAAAGAGAAGGAAAAAGATGTGAAAAATGCAAAGGAGTTGTTTCAAGAGATAAAAGAGCCCAAGTGTCTACCATCAGAAAGGCACTTGTGTTTAGAAATAGACTGTTTAAGTTTTGTTGAACCTAATGCTATGTGGGTGTTCAAATAGGAAAGACCTGTGACCATAGCATTAGAGGTTGGAACCGTAATGAAAGAATAAGCATTGTAACCTAGTGTGGGCCAATATGGCTGGCACTAAGAAGATATGTTGGCCATAAAGTATTGTCTGGTTGATGTGAAAGGTTGAAACTGAAGAAGGTTTGAAGAAGGTTGAGAAAAATGGACAATATTTCTATTTCAAGATGGAGGATTTCCTGAGAGAACAAAGGAAAAAAAAACATGTGGCACCCATCCCCCTTCTGTTTTAATTTCTGTTACAACCCCTTTTGTGTTTTCTGTAACTTTTAGTTCTACAAGAACCCCTCCTGTTCTCTGGAATGTGCTCCAACAGGAACACCTCCCATCGTGTGTGGTGTTTATTCTTTTCCCCCTCTAGTGCTCATGGAGATAACCCCCCCAGGAATTCAATCCCTTCCATATGGTGATGGTAAGGGGGGAGGGTGGGGGCTGGTAATGGATCTGCAGACACAAAAATTTAGTAGCACATGTATTATCTGTAAACTGTCTGCTAATAACTTTTCTAAATTGAATATCCCCCAACTAGTCTGCTGTTTGTTGAAGTTTCAGGAAAGCTGGATGAATCCTTGAGAGATAAGAGTCAGGAAGGGGGGGGGGGCTGATAGCTGTGGTGGGCTGAGGCAAGAATTTGTAAGTGACTTAAGGTTTAGAAATGTTCCTTTGTTGTTGCTGCAGATTGGTTATATATCTGACACAGAAGAGTAAAGATCAATTAATAACTTTTCTTTTTCTCTTCCTAGCAGCTTATAAATGTGCAAGAGCCAAGACAATAGTTATGTGCCCAGTGGGGGGTGCTTGTGTGTCTTTCCAATAACAATGTGTTGTAGTAGTGAACAAAGACAATGGTATTACTTACCAGCAATTGATTCACTTAATGTATGTTTCTTTGTTATTCCCCCAACAGGATGGTTTTCTGTGAGTGTATCTGTATCCAGGAAAGCTGTGTGGTTGGGAGTCGACTCACTTAGTGGAATGTGAATGCATGCAGCTTGAAGTTGTAGTTGTGTTGAATGTGTTTGAAGGTGTGAAGACTGACGGATGCCCAGCAGAACTGTGTGTGAACTGGGTGTGGATATGTAGGAAATGGAAATGAAAATGTGTATGGAGTATAATGTGCATTGGGGATTTTTATTTTCTTTCTTGGGATATTTTTTTGGTACCAAAGGTTTTTGATTGAGCTCCACATTTTTCCCTTATTGAATTCAATGAAACGTTTCCAATGGGCCCTTTATGTGTTCATGTCTGTATTGTCTGATCTGTTTGTTTCAATGTTTGTGGTTACTTGTATTATGTTAACTGTACTCTTAACATCAGAGATCTGTCCTCATGGACAGTTGAGACCAGACTAATAGAAAGGGGAAGGAGCACACAGTCCGACCAGAAGGGGTGGACTTAAATGATTTGAGGGGAAGGACGGGGGGATGTCCCAGACACAACGACATCCTTTGTGCCCACCCCCTCTTCCCCCATAACCGACAAGTCCTGTGTTGATTCAAGGGAAACAAAACAGTCTATTCATTTCCACATCCAGGAAAGCTGGGTACTTCTACAAGATGTTCAAAATACACAAAATAACACATTAAGTTAACACCAAACAGCATTGGGTATCTCAAGAAGGGTCATGAATAAACTGATATTGATGAGGTTGTGTTTTATTTGGTCTAGAAGGTTTTACACTGCAAAGACTAATACCCATGCATTGCTATTGTTTAATGTGCAGTACTGTGTGTACTTAAGATCAAGTTTAGAATTTCAGAAAAGTTTATTTTCTTTGGCAGAGGACTACTGTGGTATCATTGGTAAGAGTTATTTATATACAGTGTTGGACTGACAAAAGTTCTAAGGACATTTGTTTTATTTGATCCATTTGATGCAGAGGTGGAGAGGAAACCACCTCATCAACGGCTTTTTCTAATATGAACTGAGTTTTTGAATTGACATTTCCTTGATTGTGTGGAACTGTTCAGTACATCTTTCCGGTGTGCAGCGAAAAAGAGCCAGGACTGGCAACCTCAGAAAGTCCAAGGGCTGCTACGTCAAGTCAACAGGGTGTGGTAAGAGACAGTATTCAGTGACCTGACTGTCACCCAGCAAGAAAAGGCTTCAACCACTGGTCTGCTATGCTGATGCAATGATCTGCAGGCCAGTGAGGGGGGGGAGGTCCTTGTGTCAAAACTCCTCCCACAGACAAGGTAATGGACTGTCTATCACCCACTGATAAGAGGCTCTAAGAGCTGCACTGACATCTACACCTGCTACCCCTTCACATACATAAGGAGGGGTCATAGACTGAACTTTGTAACAACAAACTTCAAGAAATGGACATTTGACTTTACACCAGAGACTTTGTTATCCAAGAAGATCAGAAGTGAAGAAGACCTCAGTGAGATACTTCTTGTTAGTCCAACACACAGTTTTTATTTTTGTTTTTTTTGTTTCCAATGGTCCTGTAGTTTTCTGTCAAATGATTAGGCTATACATATAGAATGAGTTCTGTACAAAGTAATTGTGAGCATTGTAATATGTTGCTGTGTACGTATTATTTTTGTATGTATGTAGTAGTAATACTGTACCAGCTTTTTCCTTGAGAATGGTTTACACTAAAATGAGCCAGGGGTGGAGTGTAATCAGAGTTAAAATCATGTCTCATTTTAGTGTAAGACCATATACCATGTAATATAGATATATGGTATATGGGTATATAGATATTAATTCATGTAGTAGGTTCTCTGGGAAAGGTCTGTCTACCGCCATCTGGGAATAATCAGCGGTTGAGTGGCTGGTAACTTCTAACATAAATATTCTCCTATTTCTCGAGAAACGATAATTAGTAGCATATCAGTTACTCGAGGAGTAAGGATGAATATATTGTCAGACTCTGTTTTCCCCAGATGGGGGACATCAATATTCTCCAAGATATTGGGATGTAATGTAACTCCACTCTTTATAGTTACCAGAAGGAAATGTGGTCACTAGGAGTTATTCACACGCTCGCCCCCACCACTCCTCCCTCTTCCAAGGGAGGGGGTTGGAGCAGCTACACTGAATAAAGGTCTCCCTCAGAACAATTCAGGCAGCCTCATCCTGGGACAACAACCATGCTGGTTCGTTCGTGTCCAGGAAGAACTTGCCGATTCATAATAATCTTCACCCAGGCTGTAGTGTGATACAGAAGGGGCTCCCTGGGATCATCATTTCCATATTTACACGAAGCTAAGTATAATAAACTTTACTATTTTATTTTTAATCAATTTGTTTGTGTCTGGGTCATCAGTATACTGTAATTATCATTAAGTAATAACTCATTTGCATACATTTGCATACATTTGCATACATTTGCATACAGTGACCGGTGCTGAACTAGTCAGCAACTGTCTCCCCCGAGGTCAGGCAGGGACACCAATGTTTTGGGTCCCCTGCCTGTGCTGCGATTAGCTGGAACAACACTCCAGCCAATGGCAGCGCTATAGCAGCACAGGAAAGGCTGATCCTCTCAGCTCTCTGACCTCACATGGGTTTTTTGCCTTCCCTGGATCAACTTGCAGGATAACAGGCTCAACTGGATGGACAGATGTATTTTTTCAGGCTTATAAACTATGTTACATGTTACTATGTTATGTTACTATCAGGGCTGTGGAGTCGGAATCGATGTCCATTCTGGTGGAGTCGGAGTTGGAGTCGGTATAAAATGGACTGACTCAGACTCCTAAAATATATAATAAATTGGTACAGTTAGTTCAATGCTGTATGTGCTGAATATATTTTCATAAGAATTTGGGAAAATGATAAAATGTCCTATAAATGTCTGCTCTATTCCTGTTCTAAGGATCTAGGCTTTTAGTTGAAATGACTGTGTGCTGCCCTTTATGTAGATGGTTAGAAGTAATGCTCCTCTGCTGCAGATCAGAGGAAAAAGGCACTGGGAAGAAATAGCTGCACTCATCTCAGATCTGCTAAAGAAAACAGGATTAAAGAGGTTTTCTCACTAGTTACAAAGATTAGCTTTCAACATAAAGGGACAGTTAAAAGAAGACATTTTCTAAATACATTGGTCAGTCACGAACTATAGATAGTTCAGCAGGCCTCTCACTGCACACAGGTTTCCATGGTAACTTGCAGACCAGAAAGACTGTTATCTGATTGGCTGAGAGAAGCAGTGACCTCACCCCCACAGAATAATGAGGCTGAGCTCTGAGTGATTACCTGCAGTAAGCAAAAGGTCCAAGTGTTGTAAAGACTGAGAAGCATGGCTTTACCTGTATTAGACTGAGAAGCATGGCTTTAACCTTGTGTTAGAGATCACAATCCCCTGCTCTGTCAGAGTAAGTTAATATATGGTAATAACTGCTGGAGACCCAACCACAGCCTGAGGAGACAGAGTGAGTGCAAACCGCCTGTCAACCAGTGAATCAACCTGCTGAGAAAACCCCTTTAAGGCAAGTACTTCTTAGTATATCTAAACTTTCAATAAACTGTGCATAAATCAATTGTCCAGTGCATGTTCTCTCTGTATGCTTTATGTTTTAGTTTGCTTTTCCTCTGAGCTCACGTTTGGAGAGGTTAGCTGTTCTAATGGCTTCTATATACTATACACAGAATATAAGAGGGAAAATTTTAGAAATACAGAAACACAGATGTGAAAAAGTACTCTAGGTGTAGAAGCCATTGCCAAGCCTTTGTTATCTAGCACTGCTAGTAGTTTCACTTTCTAGACCGTGAAGCAGTATGATGTAAAACACATAGGGCCTTATGTATGAAAACTGTTCCATAGAAACCAATCAGAGCTCCCCTTTTATTTCATATAGTGCTTTGGAGAAATGAAAGGGGAGCTCTGATTGGTTGCTATGGGTAACATAAAAAGTCTTCGACAGTTTTCATACAGTTTTCATACATCAGGCCCTTAGTGAGCTGGCTGTACCCAGAGAAAAGCCTGATACTGAAAGTTCAGATTAACCACTTCAGATCTGGGCCATTTACCCCCTTCCTGACCAGGCCTAATTTTGCAAATCTGACATCTGTCACTTCATGTGGTAATAACTTTGGAACGCTTTTACTTATCCAAGCGATTCTGAGATTGTTTTCTCGTGGCACACTGTACTTCAAGTTAATGGTAAATTTGAGTCGATAAGTTTTAATTTTATTTATAAAAAAATCCAAAAGTTAACAAAAATTTGAAAAAATTCACAGGTTTTCTAAATTTGAATCTCTCTGCTTTTAAGACAGATAGTGATACCCCATAAAATCCTTTTTAATTTACATTCCCCATATGTCTACTTTATGTTGGCATCATTTTGGTAGTGTCATTTTATTTTTTAGGACAGTAGAAGGTTTAGAATTTTAGACAATTTTTGCAAATTTGCAAAATCAACTTTTTTAAGGACCAGTTCAGTTCTGAAGTCAGTTTGTGAGGCTTACATAATAAAAACCACCCATAAATTACCCCATTTTAGAAACTACACCCCTCAAACTATTCAAAACTGTTTTTAGAAATGTTGTTAACCCTTTAAGTATTCCACAGGAATTAAAGCAAAATAGATGTGAAATTTCAAAATTTCCACTTTTTTTTTCAGATTTTCCATTTTAATCATTTTTTTCCTGTAATACATCAAGGGTTAACAACAAAACAAAACTCAATATTTATTACCCCGATTCTGCAGTTTGCAGAAACACCCCACATGTGGTCGTAAACTGTTATTTGGGGATACGCCAGGGCTCAGAAGGGGAGGAGCAGCATCTGCATTTTCTAACATGGAATTTTTTGTCATGGTTTGTAAGAGTGATAACTTTTCAATTTTTTTGTGGACTGAGCTGCGTGAGGTCTTATTTTTTGCGGGACAAGCTGTGCTTTTTATTGGCACCACTTTGGGGTACATCCGCCTTTCTGATCACTTTTTAATCTAATTTTTGGGAGGTTAACTAAAAAAAAGCAGTTTAGGGGCATTTTTCTATATATTTTTTTACACCGTTCACTTCATGGGGTAGATTGTGTGATATTTTTGTAGAGCCAGTTGTTACTGACGCAACGATACCAAATATGTCTATTTTTTTTTTTTTTTTTTACGTTTTACACAATAAGCATTTTTAGAAAAAAAAATCATGTTTTTGTGTTCCAATTTTTTTAAGAGCCATTTTTTTTCATTTTTCGGGTTACAATCTTGTGTGGGGGCTCAATTTTTGCGGGATGAGGTGACATTTTTATTGCTATCATTTTGGGATGCATACGACTTTTTGATTGTTTGATATTATGTTTTTTGGTAGGTGAGGTGACAAAAAAAGCTCTTTTGGCATAATTTTTATTAGATTTTTTTTACGCAGTTCACTTGATGGGGTAGATCATGTGATATTTTTATAGAGCCGGTCGTTTCGGACACGGTGATACCAAATATGTCTATTTTATTTATTTATTTTTATTTGTAACATTTTTTTTATGACATATTTGGGGGGAAATTATTTTTTATATGTGATTTTTATTTATTTTTTTATATAATACTCTATTTTTTTAATTATTTTTCTATTTTTTATTTTACACTTTGTGTCCCCCATAAGGTCATACAAGACCTCAGGGGGACATTTAACTTTACTTATTTTTTTTATTTATTTTTTTTTACACTTGATTTTTCCTGTAACTGGGGCTGACATAGTAGCCCCAGTTACAGGGGAAATACATCCCCAGAGAGGCTGTACAGCATAATACTATGCTGTACAGCCTCAGTGCAGGGATGATGAGAGTTCCATTCAGCGACGAATTAGTCCTTATTAGAGTCGTTAACATTCGAACGACAACCTTTCAGATGTCCAGAGTCTTGTGTAAAAATGTTTGAGTGTGATTGTGTAACAGACTGTTTGTCATACAAACAGCCACTGAGGTATCGTCTGTGCTGTAACTGATACCTGGACAAGGAAAAATTAGTTAGGTGTCTACATCAGTGATCATGATCTAAAGAACAAACGAAACAATTGTCGCTTGTCATTTGATTGTTGTCGACTGATCACTTTTGCTCAATTTTACGATTTTTTAAACAATTATTTACTCATGTAAAGGAGCTATTAAAGCAAAGTAGCAAATACATTTACTATTCTACTCCGTTTGAAATCTCTCTACCCAACACCACAAAAAAACTCCACTTTCTTTGTCTCAATATGTATGATTATGGGAGAAGGACCCCGAACAGTCGTTACCTCTGCTGAGGTACCTACAGTAATCTAACGGTGCTAAAAACTGCAAAAACACAGCATGTGAAACCACATATGTACCTGTATATGGGTGCAGGTTAACAAGCAGAAGATCTGCACAAATTCCTTTATGTTTCCTGTGTGTTTCTGCACCCAAGCAGCACCAAAAAAATGTCTAATTCTGGAATTTGGTGCAGATTTGATGCAATTCTGTCACAGATATCACCCTAAAACTGCAAATATGTACATACAGCAGATTTGGAAAACCACAGAGCAGGTCAATTTCTGCACGGAAAAAAATCAGCAAAATGTACATGAGAATTGTCTAGTCATATACTTTCCTTGTACTGTACTATGCTGCGGTTTTCCCATGTGGTAATCAGCAGGGGGAAAAAAACACAGGGATTCCGCAACATGTGCAAGGTACCCTAAGGGTACTTTTACACAGAAATATGTGTTAGGTCCTTCGGAATGGGCTTTTCTACTTTCCTCTGATGTGATCCATTCCTAGTTTTTGGTCCATTCTACAAGGAAACCATCTGTATTGTAATTTTGTACAGATTAAAACCACAAACTACTACTTACCAGGAGACCAACACAGCATGTGAACAGGCAGATGACAGCAACGATAAAAGCTATAAAGATATACTCGAAGATCAGGATTCCAAAAGCATATGTATAGGCAAGATCATTACAGTGTCTTGGGTTTTCCTGGTAGACTCTGAACACCCAGACACTACCTGGGAAAGAAAAATGCAAAAAAATATTTGTGGGAAAAACATAGGTTTACTGTTCATTTATGAATGCCTATAAACAGTAAAACAAATACATTTCAGGTGTGTACATCTGCATAGGATAACAAAACCTATAAAAACATATAATGCAAATTGTGACCCTTAGGGACAAACACAAAACATTTCAGACAGCCTCTCACTGATTTCTATGGGAAGCAGCATTGGGTTTTTTTTTTCTGTTCCCAGTACAGTTCATAATGCTCCAGAAAAAAGAAGCAGTATGCAATTTCTTGGCTCGGAATCTGGGCTAAATCTCCCATTAAAGGGGTTCTCCGGGACTTCAGAAAATGAAAATACTTATATATCACTTTATTATGAATATATTCCCAAATACCTTTCACTAGTTATAATTACTTGTTTAGACTTTTGAGCAATCATTAGGAGAAATAAAATGGCCACCATCCGATTAGTACACACAAAACCTGTTCTAATCACACAGCAGGAGAAGCTACTTCACAACACTGATGTAAAGAGCTGCCTCATCCTCCTCTCTGCTCTAGTTGTCAGGGATTATGATCCTGAATACAGTTGATAAGATCTTCAACTGAATCTCTGTAGGAATGGAGTTCATGAGGAGACATGAAGTACAGAGACGAGGATGTGGGAATGAGCAGCAGCTCTTGTGTGTAGTCTCCATTACCACAGTCTGTCCTGTCCGTACTCTCTGTGCTACATGTCTGAGATCTTATCAGGTGTATTCAGGATCATAATCCCAGACAAGCAGAGCAGAGAGGAGCATGAGGCAGCTCTTTGCTTCAGTGTTGTGAAGTAACTTGTCCTCCTGTATGATTAGGACAGGTTTTGTGTGTGCTAATAGGACGACGGCCATTTTATTTCTCCTATGATTGCTCCCCAGAAAAAAATGAGACATTATAACTAATGAAAGGTATTTGGGAATATATTTATAATAAAGTGATATTTAGGTATTTGCATTTTCTTAATTCCCGGAGAACCCCTTTAAAATGAACAGACCGTATGTGTCTGTAGTTTTTAGCATGGTTTTTGGTGAGCCACAATCACGAGCTGAAAATGCTGTTTTGAAATGAAGTATACAAAAGGGGAAAAAAGCAAGCAAACAAAAAATCTCATCAAATACATGCCTACTTAAAGGGAACCTGTCATCTCGGAACCCCCCTGAACTAGAGTAAGTGTTGTATAGTGTAAGTGATGCTGAATCCGAAGATGTAAGCTTTATCTTCATACTCACATCCATTCTGACGCTGTGCTCCCACAAACCTGCAGTAAAATGCAATCAGTGGACTCTTCTTTGAGTCCTCTCCATTATGTGAGTGAGCACCGGAGTCCAGTGAGTGCATTTTACTGCAGGTTTGTGGGAGCACAGCGTCGGAATGGAAGTGAGTATGAAGATAAAATGCACATATTCGGATTCAGCATCACTTACACTATACAACACTTACTCTAGTTCAGGGGGTGTTTCGGAGATGACAGATTCCCTTTAAAACCCATCATAAACCTGAGCAGAATCTCTGTTAATCTTTGGAGGAAAATTGTCAAAATCTGCCATGTGAATGTACACTCAGGCTTCCATTGTGCAGATGATCTTTTTTTTCCCAAACTCCTGTCCTCAAGGCCCACCTGCCGGTCAGGATTTAGGAATTTCCCATAGAATGAATACCTGTGGTAAGTCCTGATGGATGGACAATAATTATATCACCGGCTCAATACTAAGGAAATCTTGAAAACATGACTGGCTGGTGGGCCTTGAGGACTGGGGTTGAGGACCACTGCACTATATATTTAAACATATACAGTACATAAAGCAATTGCTTCGGTATATGTCTGGATTCATTTGATAAATTAACACCTAATAATGATAATACAACATAAACAGACAAGCAAACAGATACCAACTGTATACTTTTTTGTTGAATCTGTCAAATGAAGTCAATTGTATGCAAGTGTATATTAATTGTATTCTTGGTGTACAGTTGCATCCCTTTTTTTGCTACACACATTTTTTCTAAAAACAGTCTTGGAGAACAAATGTTGTGCAACCATGGTCTTATATACAAAAGAACCAGTACCTATATCAAAGCAGTTCACATAATATGAGCTTGGTTTCTGAACTCTACAGAAACCAACTTTACCAAAGAGTTAAAGGATATCCTGATGGCTAAATGCAAAGGTGACTACTCTCTGCTCATTCTTCTGGATTTCTCTGTGGCATTTAAAACTATAGACCACCGACTGCCCCTTACTATGTTTCAAGTTACTGGCCTTAAAAACACTGCTGACACTGCTGTTTTCTTCTTATCTCTGTCTGTTCTTGCAGTATATCATTTGCTTGCTGTACTTCTGCTCTTCTTCCACTTGGGGTTCATTCCTAGGTCCTCTTCTCTTGTTTCTTTATGTAGTCCTTACCAGACAATCAGTAGATTTGATTTTCAGTACTATGTGTATGCTGATGTCACCCAACTGCATAACGCATCCCGTGACATTAACCCAGCAATATAACAAAACACCAGTGTCCATTTGTTAACTGTCTATATCATGTCCTCTCCTGAAAATTAATATCCCCCCATCTACAGCATTATTATTAGCTTCAGCAAGGTCTAACTGCTGAGCCGTGCAGCCACACCGTAAGCAAGCAATGACAAAAAAAGGTTCTCTGAAAAGCTAAATATCCTGTTCCAACCCAAAAGCTAAATATCCTGTTCCAACTCATGACCTAGCTGAATCCACAGGACTTCCCTACAGAAAGCTGCTAAGAGCAACTGGCAAGCCATGTGTCCAGAGTCATCGCTTCATCCCGCACTACTGGTCACCTCCTTGGATATCCCTACCTCAAAGTGACCATAAATGGATTCAAATCCTTGGCCAGCAAACTAGAAAGATGTCTAACACCCTGAGGACAAGCTGGGACACTGCAAGTGCAACTGTCACTTCCTGCCTGGTAGAAAATTAAGTTGACCACCATCTTTTACAGCCCTGACGCTACAGACCAGCTATCTCAAGGCCCACACAAAGAAATTACTGTAAGTTTAACAAGGTGTTTCTCAGGCCTGTACAGGATGTGCGATTAATTAATAAAATATACATTGCAAAACCTCTGCATCCCAGTCTGAGGGCACTGCTCATGCTAAGCCCATTATATATGAAACCCAACTCAATGGGCATACAGTGAACCACATTTACCATCAACTGGTAAAAGTGTACAGCAATGCAACATTCGGGCAAAGCAATGCCGTGAGTAACTAGATACCAAACTGAGCATCTGTTAAACTACAGATCTTTACTTAACTGAAACACTGTCAACTGTCATGGCTACTTTGAAAGCTCTGTCTAAAGTATTAGGCCCCATTCAGACAAACGTATTTTTGAAAAAATCCGGGGGCCGCCCGGCGTGTGTTCCACAGCGCTCAGAACACACGCTGTGCAGCCCCATTGAAAATGCCTATACTTGTCCGTGCGCACGGACAAGTATAGGACATGCTTCAAAGAAACCGCGGCACGGAGCTAGCTCAGTGCGGCGGCTCCCGGCCCCATAGAAGTGAATGGGGCCGCATCTATTCCGCAATTTTGGGGAATATATGCGGCCCCATTCACACGGTCGTGTGAATGGGGCCTTAGGTAGATTCTACAGAATAAATTCCAGACTGCCAGCTACAACCAGCACTTTACCCACTGACCCTTCATCTGCAGAGCCTGCAATCTACACCTGTGAGGCTAACTTGATCACTCACAAAGAAAGAATTAAGAGACATTTCCCTCCTTCGTCAAGTTGCCCAACAGCAGGAAAGGGTGACAGAGTTTGGGAAACTGTTACTAGAAGACCAAATTACATCCCTAGCCCATCATTTGGATATGGAACCAGAGGTTGTTATAAGGTTTGTACAGGTTTCATAGATGGATTTTACTCGAGCCTCCACCACCAGGTTCCCCTCCATGAACATTTATTGCCCAAACTATTTTTTTAAGAAATAAACTATTGTGGTAGAGACATCGTCCTGTGGCATGCATTTCCTATGCAAATACTAACATGTCTGTGAATTCACACTCTATTGAAATAACTAGCAAATTTCCACCTAACTTGCAGTCCACTACCTGTAGTCAGGCAAGATCTGTACCTGGTAACAGAGACTCAGAAAGCGGAGTGAATATGGGATGTGTCAGAGCTAGCCAAGATTGCAATTCATAAGCCTGATAAAACTACTGATTCTAAACATTACAGGTGAATCCTGCCTTTCTGTAAGTGTGATTTATCCCCCTCCTTATCAGCTTTTTGAGCTCCCCAGAATAAAATAACCACAGCGGAAAGTAAGGGTAGTGAAGTCACTGCATATAGTATTAGCAGAAGGGTGACACCCACTGCTTGTTAGAGAAAAGCATCTAGCTGTGCAGCTAAAACAGGGACCAATGTGGCTGAAAGAGACTTTAGGGAAACCCACACATAACTTTTCCTTAACAGTTATAATTGTACTAAGAAACACAACCATTATGCAAACTTTTTTTTGAAAACTCAGATACTGTACGCTGTCTCACTTCAGCAAATGGTATTTATTCCACCTAATGTGCAAGCACAAAACTTTGACACATCCACTACCGGTATAAATCTACGCCAGTTTCCTTGCTGGCTAGATTTAGAACATTTTCTACAGCTAAAACAGGCGTAAAAAATGATAAGTGATATGGGCTTGGCAGCCTGCCCCCTTCTCCGCTCCCTTTTTTAGACCTGACGTCAGTGGATAAAAGTCACAGACTGGCGTATATCAGTTAGTAAATGACCCTCTTAGTACAATTTCAAAGGGCTTTGCCTTGATCTAAGGCTGAGGCTACAAGCAGATTATTGTAACAAGATTTTTACCTGTGCAATTTTTATGTGTCTGGAGTAAAAACAACTCCAGCTCCCAACTGGAGTAGTTTTGATTTCTCTTTTACTCTTGTTTCCAGGCATAAAAGTTGGTAAATGTATTGTGGCTGAAATTCCAGCCCCAGCTCGGCCCCTGCCACACACAAATGGCGATTACAATGCAAAAACGTTCAGTCGCAAAAAAAGATGTTTGTAAACCCGCACACCTGTACAGGCAGCCTAGGGGTACCGCCAAACAAAACAGTTGTGTTGACTTGCATGTGGTTGACTGCATGACATCACTGCATCATGTATTCAGAAAGCAGTTACAGAATTTGGGTCTAATTAATCCCTGGTGTTCTGTGTTCCCACATCGGATCTTTGACACGAGTACCAGCACGGATTCTGTGCCAAAAATCTGGCTGCATCTGTGCCGAATCCACCTCCCACTGTTTTTACGGGAGGTCATGCTGCAGTTCATGAGGCCAAGAATTTTTCATGTGCAGTTTTCCAGACTGCGCCAACAATGAACATATTTTGGCGAGGTTGCCACAGACACCTTGGGAAACCGCAGTGGGAGCCTGCTTGCAGTCGGTGGGAACCGCATTCAATGCGGCAAAGCTGAAAGTAGGACTGCAGCATTCAAAAGCATGTTATATGCAAAACTGCCATCATTGGCTTCTCTGCACTCTTCCCTCCTGTACTGTAATTTTAAATATAATGACATGAAGGACATTGAATTTTATGGTAAGTGCCACACTTCTTTTATTTTTCTATCTGGAAATTTGACATCTGCACAGCAGAGAGCACCACCCATACTCTGATTCCTCCGTTGAAAGAGTAAACTCTGTAGCTGCCTGGTAGTGGCAACGCCTTTCTCCCAGTGTCTGCCATGCCCCCACGTAACCACTGCTCCCCAAACCTCCTAACAGCTAGATCAGAACAGCCTAGATGGCAGGCAATTCGTCTAAACAACCAGTCTGCTTCTCTTAGTCCAATGATGCACCCCCTCTCAAAGTCTGTCAATTCAGCAAAATGTCTGCAAATGCATCACAGAGGCATGTCTGGCAGTCAAAAATCTCTTACCAAGAGGTACACTACCCAAAAGTAGCCCCTGGAAGTCTATTTTTAGGGCAGTGGGGAAAGCACCCTGTTGTAGCAAGACCCAGTGTCTAATCAGACCACTCCTGTAATCATTTACATATAAGTGCATGCCGACATTTCTATTTGTGTGCATTATTTTTTTGTCAATGAGTGTATATGCGGTATAATAACTATTCAGATTGTAGAGTAATCATCTTACTTGTCATTTATATAAAATACTATGAAATATACCTGCAATAAACCAGCAAAAGGAGAAAAGGCCCACAACACTCTCTATGAAATATGCCACCTTTTCAGCAACTATCTTCAGCGGGATAAGTGCAAAACCCAGTAAGTGAAATACCCCAGCCACTATCAGGTAGATTGGGATTTTTGGCTCTACTGGACAGTTGTCAATATGGATGGATCCTGAAGAAAAAAAAATAAGATATACGATCACCATATATCAATAAATGAGAAATACGACTATATCTGAATGACCACCCGTCCAGTTTCTCTTACCCATAATAATCATGGCAATGCTGAGCACGGTCCAGAGCAACAAAGAAAAGACCTTGAAGACTGAAATAAAACATAAAATATTTAGGCAACTGAATATACAGACAGGGAAATATACAGACATATAGTAAAAAGGAAACTGTCTCCAGATACATGTGAGATGCTCGCTCGTCAGTACACTGTAATAGTCTTGGTCCTATTTCAATATGAGGACCCATTGTGTTGAAATCAGCATTTTTTTTCATGCTAATTAGCCCCTGGGTGCAATTAAGGTTGTGCCGTTGCACCCAAGACTCTGATCTTTTAAATTCCCTGCTGTGCCCCTACCATATTGACTAACAGGACAAGGCAGTAAAGATATACTGAATGTGCTGCAGCGAGATTTCAGGGAAGGGAGTACATCTTCACTGCCTGGGCCCTTCAGTCAAAGTGGTGGGGTGTGGCAGGGAATAAAAAGGAGCCTTGGGTGCAATGGCACTTCCCCATGTTGCACCCAGGGACTAATTAGCATAAAATGAAAAATTAGAGACAATGGGGCCATTTTTGAAATAGCACCAAGACCATTACAAGGTATTGATGAACGCGCATCTCATATATAAGTTGGATTCATAATGATCTGGTGACGAATTCCCTTAACCCCTTAAGGACACAGCCTTGTTTGGACTACACTTAGTGTGATGAACAGGAAGCAGACTCGCGTGGAGCTCCACCTCCTCTTCAAACAGCTGATTGACGGGGGTACCGGGTGTCTGACCCCCGCTTATCAGATCCTGGTCACCTATCCTGAGGCTAGGTCATCAATACTGCAGAACCCCTTTAACCATATGTATAAAAAAAAACTACCAAGAATAAGGCACACTGACCAGCACGTAATATATACGTATATATATATATATATATATATATATATATATATATATATATATATTATTTTTTTTTAAAGGAAATAAAACATACAGAGAAAAAAATTACATACCCCAAGGTGGTAGTAATATCAATATGAAGTTACAGTGCAATAATAAAAAGATTACAAGTCAACCACGATGAGTAATATAGTACAACAATGTACAAAGTAATATGTAACAAACTAACATATTAGTAGTGAGGCCGCATATTAAATGAATCAGAAACTTATGAATAAAGTGCAAAGCACAAAGACATTCTAATATAAGACAAATCTGTGAAACACAGAACAGTGAAAATTCGCCATGAAGTAAAAAAGGGATAAAAACGGCATATACTCCTGAATGTAACAATTGTACGTATCAAGATCAATAAAACACAATAAAATACAAATAAGCAACACAAGATAGTTGCAACTAATAAAGAAAAAAAAACTATTATCCTGGAAATTGTAACATAGATGAGTTTAAAAATTAATAAAACCACAATCGGTGCAATACAGAATGCAAGCAATCAAAGCTAAGTAATTTGATTAAGACAACAAATCTTTGCTATCTGGGGAGGGAAAAGACGACAAAATCAAATATATAAACAATAAAATCATAAGATACTTCAACAGCCACAAAAAGCACACCAAGAGTTACAAAACAGGAGCAAAACGGTTATGTTCATTTAAACCTTTCGGGAAAGACAGTATCCAATTTAAGAATCCACTGTGTTTCACGTTGGGCTGGTATCTTGAGATAATTACAGTACCTCCACGAGCATTCACCAAAACACAACTGATGCTGCATGCTTATAAAGCTGATCAGTCACAGCCATGACGTTCCTTGAAATAACGAGGAAATTTTTTGAGCTTGGTGGCATCTTCCCCTCTCAGCTGCAAAGATGCCCAATACATGTTCTCGGATCCTTTAGTGGAATTCACCGGAGGTAACACCAACATACAGTATTTCACACCACAAGGACAGGTTGCACATCATATTACACCAACATTACAAGTAACTGTATGGGTGATTGTATAGTACAGTACCAGTGGAGTTGGTCAATTCCATTGTCCTGACCATACTAGAGCATGCAACACAACCTTCACAACCCCAATGTGGGCCTCCAGAGCCAAGGTTGCTTGTTCCAGGTTTATGCCTTGATGGTAACTATAGACCAAACTTTCTCATACGTTCTTTGATCTCCAATAGGTAATTACCGGATGATCTGTCACATACTGACATAGGACCTTGTTCATATGTAAAACACCCCTTCCATTTAAACCTTCCTGCATCTAGAAACAAACCTTACCCTATCCTCTTGTGGCCTTATTGGTTTATTCAGCTGCAGAAGTTCATCTCTCTCATATTCTTTTCTTTGACACAACCTTTATCACATATTTGCTATATCCCTATTTTAATAAAAATCTTGATCATGGATCAACTGCTTGTCTTTCAAATGCAGTGTCATCAGAACTAATTCTGCAAATCCTCAAGAACTGCCCAACTGGGATACCAGCTTGCAATATCCCAGTAGCGCAGCTGGAGAAGGACATCAAAACAGATATGGCCAATATCATTCACCTGTAAATTAATAGCCAAAAAGTTCACATTAGAACATCCACATATATAAGTAAAGCTTATGTTCAAGTTGTTATTCAGATAGTTTATAAAGCTAGCCAGATCGCCTCTCATCCCCTGCCCAATAAAAATTACATCAATGTACCATCCCCAAAATTGTACTTTGTCAATCATAGGGGCCAGCTCAGTCAGAAAGATTCTCCTCTTCCACAGCCCCAGGAACACATTATCATAAGAGGGTACACAAGACGCCACTATAGCAGTGCTCCAGAACTGCAGGTAGAAGGTCTCCCTGAATAAAAAAAAAGTTGTGTAACAAAAAATTCTAATGACTCAAAGGGTTATTCCCATCTCAGATGTTGGTGGCATATTGCTAGGATATGCCACTAATAGATAGGTGTGGGACCCACACTTAGGCCCGCACCCATTTCTAGAAAAGGGCCCCCAAAGCAAAGGAGAACGCACAGTGATGCTACAGTATGCTCTTCATTCACTTCTATGGGAGTTCCGAAAAGAGCCAAGTGAGAGTACTTGGCTATTTTTCGAACGCCCATAAAAGTGAATGCATTCGGAACAAGCGATATAAAAACTGCGGAGCACCATTAATGTGAGAGGTGCATGTCAACTATGAAGGTGCACAAGGGTTGACCAAAACGCTACATCAGAGCAAGTCACCGCCAAAATGAACCAGGGGGCTACTGGACATATGTCTAAAACAGTTCAGTGAACCCTACTGTGTATGTGACTCTGAAGCAAATGGATGGTCACTGCACCTCTGCTAACGAAGCTTCATTATCAGAAACGGATTCAATGTTCACTGCAGTATCAGAATTGGACTTCTGCTGATTGGCAAAGGGCTGCCTTATACAATAAGTGACGTTTTCTACTTCATTTAATGTATGGACGTTGGTGTGTCCGGTGAGAAACTTTGGAAGAACACAAGCTGTTGGTGGAAGTGTTATGGTATGGGGAATGCTTTTGTGGCATTCTCTGGACCCACTCATCAATGCAGAAGACACTCTCCTGATCCGGGTGTGAATCCATACTTGCAGATCATGTACAACCATACAAATGGGCAAATGGGATCTTCCAGAAAGACAATGAGACATCACATGGCTAGACATTTCTGACATTGAGTGGAAGACCAAGACTTCCAAATACTATCCTTTGAGAAGGTGGGCTAGATGAGATCAAGGGATGAGGGATATATATTGGGTTACCTCACTATAGAAATAACTATCCCAGATAAACCCTTACCACTATTTAAGGCCCTACCTAATAAACTGAACTGCCGCAGAGGTCAATTCCTGAGGCTACGACGCAACTGTTCAGGGTCTGAGGACTTTGAGCAGGAGGCGGGAGGTCTCTTTGATAGATTTAAAACGAGGGGCTATCCCACACAGTTTTTGATGAAGGCTTGGTATAATGCCCGTTCTAGGGATCGAACTACACTGCTCCAAACAAAACCAAAAGGGGAGGTTGAGAATCAGCTTCGAATAGTAGGGACTTTTGACTGTGCACATTCTGAAGTCCGGAGCATACTTACCCATTACTGGTCCCTCTTAAAGACTGATTTGGATCTGAAGGATTCTCTTCCTGATATTCCGGCCATTACCTTTAGACGTGGCCGAAATATTGGTGGCTCTCTGGTGACAAGTGCACTTTGAACCACCCAGAAAACATACTTGGTTGGATAACCGACAAAATGGTACATTTCGGTGTGGTCACTGTAAAGCGTGTAAACATGTCAGAGTGGGCCATACTTTTGAGAACAGCAGAGGCTCTAGGACATACGAGATGAGAGGTTTTGCTAACTGCAATACAAGCAATGTGATCTACATGATGATCTGTGTTTGTGGCTCTCTCTACATAGGGAAGACCTGTAGGGAAAGTTAGAATCCTAGAAAACCTTGGAGACATTAGAAACAGGAGAGATAAACCTGTAGCCAGACATGTAACCTTTAAACATGAAGGTAGGACACAAGGGATTTCATTCATAGTGTTGGAGACAGTTCAAGTATCTATCAGAGGAGGTGACGTAGACCAGCTACTCAAACAGAAAGAACTGCGGTGGATACAGTTTTAATACATTGTCCCCAGATGGACTAAATGAAAACACGGACTATACTTGTTTTATTTAGGATTACTGTGAGTATATATTATTTTTAGTGATTGAAGTTCTGTGCACAATTGCACTGTATACCCTTACTCCCTATGGTAGGGAGAGTCCTATTCTGATCATGAGAAATAGTCTGATCATGTGATGGTATAATGTATCATATTGCTACAAAAGACACACTTTAGGAGTCTGTACTGAGATCCTCTTCATTACCTAAGTGGTGTCTCTGACTTCAATGCATTTCTAGAGTTGGCCTTGACACGCACCACGGCTGCTGTGACACGCAGCGCTGGTGCTTGTTGACGTCATCAGCTAGCGCCCTTGGTTTGTATGTGGAATGCAGCGCTGATACGCGCTGATGTCATCAGACATCACCGCGGTCCCCCGCCCTAATCAGAGATCTGGCGCGCAGCTTTAAAAAGCAATGGCCAGGTGAGAGCGACCGCTCTTCCGATCGCGATGATGCCACAAGCGGGGGTTCACTGAGCGGCATACACTAACTCCTGTGTGACCACACTGCTGGGTGGACTAAGACGCAAGTACCCCACACAGGGGAGTTCATTCTCTGTATACTCTGCCTATTGCATTATGTATCTTAAACCCTGGTTATTTGTCTATGGGTATATAGCATATGACCGCAGAGTACAGTGTTGGCTATGTTAAGTGCCCTGATATTAATGGGTATAAACTGTCTCTAGGTGTTCACATTTAAATGCATTATTTGAATATAGGGCTATTGCTGCCTTTCTATTATAGGACTATTATTGCCTAGATATTCTTCTACTACATCATAGTGGACACCATTGTACAGTCTCCTTTACCACAAGTTGGTTTGGAGTGTATGCTGCGCTTTAGCATTCACTATCTGATTCTGTAAATCTTCAGTTCCATCTTTTAACATTTAGTTATGTGGGAAATATTTCCCTAGCTTTAAGTCCCCTGAAGAGCTACACTTTTGTGTTAGCGAAACGCGCTGGGACAAAGGGACATTTAATACCCCCTGACTTTAGGAGGTTACATTAGAACTATAGATTAGTGATTAGCTCCATTGTGAACAATCACTAAGTGGAACTTGTGGAACATTGTATTATATCAATTCTTGGTATTTTATGGTTTGTACTATTATATCGCCTTGATTGGTGCATTGAGGGGATTGTCATTATTGTCCGATTACCATCTACAATATCACCTTTGTACTTACTTGACCAGACACAGACTGACGGACAATAAATGAGTGCTTGGTGATGGGATTCTGTCCTGTGTCAGGGACACTATAGGGATTTTAGGAGGTTCCTGACACGGGATCGCCCCTATCGGGGCGGCAGTTCCGTTTATTAGGTAGGGTCTTAAATAGTGGTAAGGGTTTATCAGGGATAGTTATTTCTATAGTGAGGTAACCCAATATATATCCCTCATCCCTTGATCTCATCTAGCCCACCTTCTCAAAGGAACGACAACCAATTACCTTCCCAGTCACCAGTCTATCAAGAGTACAATTATCACTTGGGTGATGGGGTTTATTGGTTACGGAAGTGACTCAGACGACTTTGACAATAGTGTAGTCTTTTATTAGATATTTATTAAAGGTTATAATTTAGAGGTTTTTTTCTGTGATTACTTGATTTCATATCCTCTTGCATATTATCATACCTGTCTGACGGTGTATTTGTCAGTACTACTGTGACGTCCAAGACTTCCAAATACTAACCTGGCCCTCTAATTTCCCAGACTTGAATCCAAGTGAGCATCTGTGGGACCACCTCGATGGTTGTATTCGCTCTGTGGATCCTTCCCCATGCATCCTCCAGGACCTTATTGAGTCACTCCCATCTAGCTGCTCCCTGTGCTGCACACAGTAGTTACTCTGGATATTAGCTGGTGGTCATAAAAATGTGAGTTAACAGTGTCTATATATTGACTTGCAGGGCCAACTGGAAGAGAACAAATACAGGTTCGGCAATGAGGCTACCTTTCACCTCAGTCTATCGCCAAAACATTAAAGTCTGGGGCTCAGAAAACCCATGTGCCTTTACTGAGCAAATGAGGGACTCACCCAAAGAAAACTTGTTCTGGGCAATGAGCAGGCAAGTCTACCATGAAAAAAACAAAATAAATAAGCTTCAAAAAACATTACACAGCCCACACTAATTCAACAACAACCTATACAAAAACCCTATAACAGGGAAAAAATAAGCAAGACTTAAAACCTTGTATATAAAAAATATTATATTTTTTATTGCAGCATATATAAATAAAAATGTAGACATAAATCATGTAAAATGGGGACAAAACATCTAGATATGGAACACAAACGCCGTACTGAGTATGGATCCCTAACCACCCACAAAAGATGGAAATACATGTACATAACACAAAGGAAGGTAAGCCTGTAGCAATATAAATATCAGGAAATAATGATATCAAATCTACATAGGAATCCTAATGCCACAGAGGGGATGAAGTAACATACCAAGCAAAAATCACAGAGAAAAGAGACGATATGATAAATAAAAATGTGGATATCCATGGCTACATTTAAGGGGGGAAAAGAAAAAAAATAATGCACTAAAACAATATATGGATTAAGCCCTCATTCTAATATAATAAAATCTGAGACTATCAGCCAATATATTTTGATCAAAACACATCTGTGCCCGCCTACCCTCGCCAAGGTGGCCTCAGTCAGACAGGTCCTACTCTAAACCTACCTATGCCATTGGGCATCTATGTTCAGGAGAGCAGACCCTCCACATACGGTATAGTGTGCTGCTCCTAGTCACCTCTATGTGCATCAGGCAACTGATCATAGGAGGAGCCGCACAGCTATATGCACCACCTAAGCAAGGACACCTGTTTGAAAGGAGGGGTAAAAGTGAACAGGAATGCTACTCTGTCATGTTCTAGTGAGGGTCCAACTGACCCCTAGAATATCTCACCACGAATAATGCACCAAAGCAAGCATACACAGAAATAGCAGTAAGTTGGAAACTGGATTAGCAGGTAAGGAACCAGTGGCAAGAAATACCACTGAACCAAGTGCACCAAGTGGGCTGTTTTCTGGTGTTCATGCTTGTCCTCCGAAGGGAGGGTGTGAAAGGGGAGCTACTGTTACAGTGCAGTTCACTGTGACAGTGGTTGCCCTGTAGGCTGGCTGCATACACACTCGCGTACTGGCTACAGGCTGTCTCCTTTGTATGCTGGTTGCTTGGAGCTGCGTTCTGGTTGCGGTGTTCGGTGTGTGAACTGTTGCCTGTGTTTGTGTCTCTCTCCATTTCTTGGTGACTCCTGCCTCTTGCGCCGTGCTGGCTGGCTGCATGCACTTTGTGTACTGGCTGTGGTGTTTGCTGGTTTGGTGATGCTTGCTGGCTGCGGCCTTGTGTGTGAAAAGGGTCTGAGTATGGATGCAGTGTGCAGTTCTGTCACTCTTGGTTGTTGTGTAGGCTGGCTGCCTGCTACATGGTTGTTGTTTGGGGCGTGCCAGCGGCAGCTTTGTGGGACTACTGTGAACTGACACTTTTTGTTTTGCCCTTGGTTTAGAGTGTTCCACCTAGTATCCAAGTGAAGATTTGCGAGGGCTTGAAGGAGGAGGTAGTGTCACTGTCTCAGTGTGGTTAACTGTTTTACAGGTTACATGTTGCTCATTGTTGTGCTCTGGAGTACTGTCTGCGGTTAATGCTGTGTATGCTGGTTGCCATGGGTGATGTGTAGTTTTGGCAGCCTGTGTGTGCACTGCTCCGTGAATGCTTGCTTCCTTATCTGCTGATCCAGTTTCCAACTCACTGTTTTGGGTGGAGAGTTCTCCTTGGGGTAACTATGCCCCCTGAAGCACTAAACACCCACTCTGATGCCACACTACTGGCCGGGCAGGAAAGCTTGTCAAGGACAAAGTTGGTCAGTTGCAGCCACAAATCAAGTTTGGCTGCCCAGTAGTCCAGGGGATCTTCGATGTGGGATGGCAGGGTGCAGTCCAAGTATGCCACCACCTGCTAGTTATGCTTCATGTCTTGCTGCTGCTGGGTGGTTTTTTCACTAGGCGGGTGAAGAAAAGTGCTCATCAGAGACTCTAGACTTACAGGGGTTGTCTGAGTTATGAAAAAAATATATAGCATTGTAAATCTGATGGTTAGCAATATATAACTCATCTAAGCAAGTTTTAGGCAAAAAAAAAAAATCTATTTCTAAGTGCTGCCCTGAGTGACATGTCTGACTGCTAGGATTCTCGGCAGCATGTGTTATGTGTAGGACTACAAGTACCAGCTGGAAAATGACACTGCTGATACACACAGGATCTTCCCCCTACCTGTTCTTGTGCAATGTTCTGAAGAACTCCTCCAGTCTGTCAGCTCTGTCTGCAGGATGAGGAGGGTCGATCCAGTGTATCTTCACTGCCTGCAGCTACTCACCAAAGCCTCCAGCCCTCTTTGCTGTGTCTCTGTGATCGGTTGTTGACAAAACGAGTGATAAGGAGAAGGAGGAGCATCAGGGCCAGTAGATGATGGGAAGGCAACACAGCTCCTTTCTGCTCAGGTGGTGGAGCCTTGACTGCAGGAAAAGGGGTGCTGGCCATTAGGTGATGCAGAGGTTGCTGCATCAGCCAGTACCACTACATTAGTGCCACAGTTTTCCCAGGTCACTTTATGGTGACACTGGCCGATCTGCTGTTTGAGAAGGCATCAGCATTCCTGTGAGCGCCGCAGCCTTCTAGCAGCTTACCAAGCACAGTGCTGTACAATGTGTAGCTCTCAGCCCCAGAAGGTCCCAAGTATAGGACTCCCACCGATCAGATACTGATGACTGATCTAGAGGATAGATCATCGGTATTAACATCTCAGAAAACCCCTTTAACATGTGGTGCTACTGCCACTGTAACTCAGTCAGGTTAGGTTAGGTAAGTCAGGTTAAGCCATAACAAAGCAATATGACTGCCAAAGGATATATGTTCTTTGAAAAGAGGGTTAGAGAATTTTCTGCCCTCTTACAAGAGGACTACATTGTTAAAGTGAACCACTACTGAAGGCTACAATTAAATTTTGAGGTATTCCTATTTGAGATATTGATGGCATATCAACATATATTCCCTAAATATCTGATAGATGGGGTCCCAGAAGTGAAACCATCATAAATGAAGAGATTGGTGGATATAAGCTTATTTGTTCTGCACGTCTGCACAAAATAGTTGATGAGTGTTAAGGAATAGGCTGAGCATTTCCCAACTTTCGTAAACTACAGTGAAGAGAGCCACTCACATGCCTGGCGACCTTGTCTCATCTTTTCTGGAATGCCAAATTTACCAGACATTTATGCAATATCTTATTTGGAATATAAAAGATAGAATTGTGTTATGCCTAGTGCAGGGCCTTAGGGTGTGGGTTCATGGTAAAGTTGTTTCACACTTTTTTGTTAAGTATATAATTCCACATGTGTTAATTCATAGTTTTGATGCCTTCAGTGTGAATCTACAATTTTCAAATTTTCATAGTCATGAAAATACAGAAAACTCTTTGAATGAGAAGGTGTGTCCAAACTTTTGGTCTGTACTGTATATCAAACAGTCTACATTGTAGTGGTGGTGCAGTAGAATCACAGCTTTTTTTCTCATTTGGCCTCACACACCTAGGCCTGGTAACTTTCTGGCACCACTGGGTCACGTGATACATGGGGCACATGTTACCACTGTGGCCAGGCATTGAATGCAGCAGCCACTTGACCTGCATCTAACCAGATGTTGATGCAGAGAGACAGAAGATCTGCAGAGGCGGCGGAAGAGCAAAGGATTTGACTACCCTTTTAAAAAAAAAGGGGTTGTAAATTTGCTTGGGGGGGAACAGTTGTTTTTTACAGGGTTCACTGTGTGCTAAAAATGACAAGATGACCTTATTCTACAGGTCAAAACAATTAAAGTGCTACAATGTTTATGTAGCCCTTACTATGTATTACTACTTTTTAAAAAATAAGAAAACCTTCTGACACGCTTAACTGTTTAATAATTCCATCTACGGAGCTATGTGAGGGCTCATTTTTGTGGGGTGATCTATAACTTTTTGGTAGAATTTTGGGGTCTTTACAAGTGTTTGATCACTTTTTTAAAAAAAACATGATTTGGGCATTTTTTTTCCATTAAGGGATTCTGACATTTTTGGACACGGTAATACCACTTATGTTTATTTTATTTGTTTGTTTATTTCTATATGTAAAATTGGGAAAGAGGCTGATCTGAATTACATTTTTTAAATATTTGTAAAAGCTTTTTTTTTTTACCTTTTTAGTGCCCCCCCCCCTCAATGTGACCATGTGATCTTTCGATCACTTACACTGTAGACTTTAATTGTATACTATTCCAGTCTATGAGATTTCTGCAAATTTTCTGGTAAGTCCTGCGACAGATAGTTTACTATGGCAGACCTGGGAGCCTTCTATATACCCCACTGACACCGCCGTCATATTCTTACTGGCTGTTAATAGCCAACGGACTTCATAATAATGATCGATTTCCCATACAGTTAGCACAGAGTTTAGGGTACAGAAGGACCAAGTAAGCCAGCAATACAGACTTTATAGCTACATAGAAATCCAAAATTGGTTCACCTGTAAACATATCACTAACTAGAACATCATTTAGATTTTTGTAAAAATACATTTCAGTGAAGCTGCAAAGTCTGATGGGTGGAATGAATACAACAATCTTGTCTTTTCACACTGAATTTTACATTGTACGGGTTTTATATACAAAACGTTCATCTTACGTTTAAATTCCATTTTTATGGAAACACGAGACTTGCCATGACTTCCCTCTGCCTCTGAAAAATAAAAAAAAAACATTTAAAATCTTTTTAACTGGAGTTAAAAAACTTAACTAGTAGCAAATAACAGAATAAAAATTTGGCAACTTAGTATGGGTGAGGAAATATTTACAGGGAATTACATTGAGACAGGGTGCCTGCAGTTCAAGTTAGTTGTCCGTTCATAAAAAAAATAAAATCTGCTTCCAGTATTGTAATGAAAAGATGACACGACTGTATGTATTTGGCATGAGGGCAAGGAATCAGAACTGTGACGTCTGTCCAGTACAAAGTGGGAGATGAGACACTCAGGCCTGGGTTAGGGTACTTTCACTTTTGCAGCAGGGAATTCCGGCAGGCTGCCGCAGGTGCACCTGTGGGGCCGGAACTATGCTACGCTCCCATAATTGATGGGGGGGGGGGTTACAGGGCATTCAACTATTTAATATTTTAAGTTTCCCCTTCCCCTCCCCAACTACCACCATTACATACCATTCAGTAGAAACCCATGTGTTTGACTAATAATTTGCCTGGAGATTTTATAACCTGGTTGACGGTATAAAACAATGAATCAGTGTTCATATTTTCTGAATGTGGTAAACACCGAGGTATGAATCCATCTGCTTTACCTATTGTCAAGGTGCAGAAGACGTGTGCCAGGTCTCCTGTGATCCTCTTCCATTTTATTTTATAACCAGTTTGCCATTTGTATGTCATTTTGTCTTTTTTAAAATATTTTGTGAACACTATCTTTTGTCATTAACCCCTTTCACCCTGGGCCTGTTTTCACCTTCCTGCCCAGGCCATTTTTTGCTAATCTGACATGTGTCACTTTATGTGGTAATAACTTTGGAACGCTTTTACTTATCCAGGCCATTCTGAGTTTTCTCATCACATATTGTGCTTCACGACAGTAGTAAATTTGTGGCAAAATATTTCATTTTTATTTATAAACAAAAATACCAAATTTAGCATGTCTACTTTATGTTGGCATCATTTTATAAATGTCATTTAACTTTTTTAGGACGTAAGAAAGCTTAGAAGTTTAGAAGCCATTTTTCAAATTTTCAACAAAATTTACAAAACCATTTTTTAAAGCACCAATTCAGATATAAAGTGATTTTGAGGAGCTTACGTAATGGAATCCACCCATAAATGACCCCATTTTAGAAACTACACCCCTCAAATTATTTAAAACTGACATTAGAAACTTTGTTAACACTTCTTGTTGTACAAGAATTAAAGAAAAATGGAGGCGAAATTTCAAAATTTAATTTTTATGCAGATTTTTCATGTTAATCAATTTTTTCTTGCAACACAGCAAGAGTTAACAGAAAACTAAACCTCAACATACATTGCTCTGATTCTGCAGTTTACAGAAATACCCCATATGTGGTGGTAAACTGCTCTATGGGCATGTGGCAGTGGTCAGAAGGCAGATTTTGCTAGAATGGTTTTTAGGCATCATTTTGTACTTGAGAGACAATGACATACCCCTACAGTGGAAACCCTCAAAAAGTGACCCTATTTTGGAAACTACACCCTTCAAAGAATATATTAAGGGGTGTACTGACCACTTTGACCCCCAAGCGTTTTACGGAATGTGAAAATGAAAAGCTTCATTTCTTCCATTGCTTTAGCCCCTAATTTTTCGTTTTCACAAGGGCTAACAGGAGAAAAAGCACCCCATAATTTGTTCCCCATTTTCTCCTGAATATGGCAACACCCCATATGTGGTGGTAAACTGGTGTGGGGGCACACGGCAGGACTCAAAACAGAAGGAGCGCCATATGGATTTTGCAGCACAGATTTTGATGGATTGGTTTGCGGGTGCCATTGGTTTTTATTTTTTGAGCTATTGTCTTGGGGTCTTATTTTTTGCGGCATGAGGTGACGGTTTTATTGATATAATTTGGGGGTACATAAGACTTTTTGATGGTGTTACACTTTTTGTGAGGCAAGGCGACATAAAATGGCTGTTTTGGAATAGTTTTTTACATTTTTTTTTACACCATTCACCTGAAGGGGCAAATCATGTGATATTTTTAAAGAGCAGGTTGTTACGGACGCGGCGATACCCAATATGTCTAACATTTTTATTTTTGTTAAGTTTTACACATTAGATGAATTTTGTAACAGAATGAAATCTTGTTTTTATTCTGCCATTTTCTGAGAGCCATATTTTTTTTATTTTTCGGGCGATTGTCTTAGGTAGGGTCTCATTTTTTGCGGGATGAGATGACGGTTTGATTGGTACCATTTTGGGGTAAATAAACCTTTTTTATCACCTGCTATTACACTATTTGTGAGGGTAGATGACCAATAAATGGCTGTTTTGTCATAGTTTTATTTTTATTTTTACAGCGTTCACCTGAGGGGGAATATAATGTGATATTTTTATAGAGCAGGTTGTTACGGACGCGTCAATACCCAATATGTCTAACATTTTTATTTGTGTTAAGTCTTACACATTAGATACATTTTTGAACAGAATTAAATCTTGTCTTTGTGCTGCCATTTTCTGAGAGCCATATTTTTGTTAATTTTTTGGGCGATTGTCTTAGGTAGGGTCTCATTTTTTGTGGCACAAGATGACAGTTTGATTGGTAACATTTTGGGGTAAATACGCTTTTTTGATCGTCTGCTATTACACTTTTTGTAAGGGAAGGTGACCAAAAAATGGCACAGTTTTTTTTTTTTTACTGTGATATTTTTATAGAGCCAGTCGATATGGACGTGGCGATACCCAATATGTCTACTTTTCTTTTTTTCCCTTTTTTTTACAATTTTTTTCACTTTATTTTGGGAAAATGGCGATTTTTTTTACTTGAAACTTTTATTTTTTTTTAAACTTTATTTTTTAACTTTTTTCACTTTACCACTTTTTTTAAGTTTTGGGGGTCTGATCCCCTTTACAATGCATTACAATACTTCTGTATTGTAATGCATTGGCTGTAAGTGTATTACTCACCAGGGGGCTAAGGAAGGCATCGGGCTGCCATCCAAGCCATCGGGTTCTTGTCACAGCAGCGCGTGGGACCCGATGGACATCCCTTCCCGCACCAAGGATCGCATGACCGCGGCACATCGAGGGTTAATGCGCGTACAGCAGGACACGACCGGTCCTCCGCAGCTGATCGGGCAGGCGCAGCTCCTGCACCCGCCCGATCAGCGCTCCGTAGCAATACAGCGCTGAGCGGGAAGTCCCTGGTCGGGAAGGGGTTAAACCTTTAAAACTTTAAAGGGGTTTTCCGGGTTTTTAATATTGATGACCTATCCTCAGGAAGTAACTAGGAATGTTGACATAATTTGAATGAGGCAAGTTCTCAGCTAGTTTCATACAAGGTGGATGTGTACTATATCATACAGCAGATACCAGCTGGCAGTGGCCAGGATCGGCAATTACACCGATCTCTGTCATTCAACTGCTCTGATGCCCCTGTCAATAGCTACTTTGGCATCTCTGGGGGTAGACAGAGGGAAGGGGCTCCCTCTGTCCTCTGATCAGAGCCCCCGCTGTGAAATAATAAAGCTCTGATCAGCTTCCATTACAACCTGGGGCCTTGTGCAGGTTCCCAGGACTTTCAAGGCTAACTGCCTGAAAAGCAAGGTCAAGTTATTGTAAAAATCCAATACATTACAATAGTATTCTATTGCAGTGTATGGGACAAGAAATCAGAAATTAGTGTAAAAAAATATTCAAAATTCAAATCACCACCTTTCCTAATCATAAAAATAAACTATAAACATAATTGGTACCACATCTGAAAATATCTGAACTATTCAAATATGTAAAAAAGAAATGTATTAAGTATTATAGTAAGAAAAAATAAAAACGATACAAATTTGCAATTATTGTACTGACCAGGAAAGTAAGTTATGAGATTTTTACCGTAACCCAAATTATTTCACCCAATAAATAGTTTTTTTTTCCAGTTTTACAATACAAGATATAGTGAATTAAATGGTGTCATCCAATCCATTTAACCCCTTTAGGATTTGACCAATTTTGGAAATGACATTTTCGATGTTTTCTCCTTGCCAAATACCTCATTCACACAGATCTTTCCCTTATACCTTATGTCTGTGGAGACTTCACTCCAGGTCTTGGCTCACAATCACTGATGGAAATCACCGATCAAAACACTGAGTTGTAAATGAGGCCTTACAAGGGTCATAATAAATTTTTTATTTCTCTTTTGATATAGCCATATGAGGGCTTGTTTTTGCAGGATGAGTTGTACTGATATGACAAACTTATTCTGTGGGTCAGTACGAGTATGGACATATCAAATTTATATTATGTTCGACTACTCTGAAGGAAAAAAAAAGCTTTTTCTACAAGGAAAAAAGTGCTGTGTTGCCATATTCTGACACCTGTAACTTTTTTATTTTTCTGTTGATGGAATTGTGTGAAGGGTCATTTTTTTGCAGGATATCATGTACTTTTATTTGGTATTTTTTGTAAACATGCTAATTTTTTGGAGGGCACACAGGTGACTAAAAAACTGTATTTCTGGCCATAATATTTTATTACATCAGAAATTTAAGGATGCAGCAATACAAACTATCTCTTATGAATTGCTTTTACTTTTAATATGATAAATGGGGAAAAGGGTGATTTTGTGTTTTTGTTTACATTGTCCCTTAGGGGTAGGAACGGGATCTAACAGATCCAGCCATATCTCAGTATGTAGAACCTTATCTTAGCCGCCCACCTGGTATACTGATCACCAGACACAAGAAGATGTTGCATCAATCCACTTTTGAAGTAAAGACATATTCACAGGGTTGCTAAATGCCAGTGAACAGATAATATCTTTGACATACAATGTGTTCTTGAAATCGCACAGGAGTTCCCATATCTATTAGAAGCTACTGTGCTCAGTTCTCAAACATAGTGGCTGTACCATGGTGCCATATGAGCAATACTTCACTAACTTATTTAAACTATAAATAAAGACATTAAACTTGAATATGGTAAAACATGGCCGCGGTCCTTTTATTAAGGGTTAACATTACATAAATAAATTCGATAAATAAATAATAATTTATAAATATTTATTAAAACCGACTTTCAAGTTAATCTGTCCCCCCAGCAAAGCTGGGTGACTAACCCCCCTCTAATATAAGACCGTGACAGTTAACTTAAAATTGGGGAGGATGGGCGGGACGACGTCTTCTCTCTTCGGGTAACGGCGACAGACAGAGCCCAGGTACTCCGGACCCGGCTATAAATACCTTGAATTCCCGCCTCACGCCATCCTTGACCCAATCAGCAGCTGGCAGAATACCTGCCCCAGCAACAGGTAGGCAACCGCTGTCCAATCACAGCTGTCCCTTCACTTTACCTCAGGTAATCTATAAAGAAAGAACACAAAACCAAAACAAAGGGGGGAAAAAAAAGGGAGGGGGGGGGAAGAAACCAAGACATACCAAACCTAATTTATGCTCAATGTCACCATGGTGGTGACTACGGCATAACACCTCCGTGCCCACTTTAAAGGGGTATTCTCATCTTAGACAATGGGGGCATATCGCTAGGATATGCCCCCATTGTCTTATAGGTGCAGGTCCCACCGCTGGGACCCGCACCTATAGCCAGAACGGAGCGGGGAGCGCTGCGCCTGGAGGACCCCAAGTTTACGGAGGGTCCGGCCACCACCAGGCGCAGCTCCCCGCGCCGCTCATAGAAATGAATGGGAGCCGGGCCGTGCATGCGCGGTGCGCTCCCATTCATTTCTATGGAGCCGACGGAAGTAGCCGAGCCAGCGCTCGGCTATTTTCGGCGGCCCCATAGAAATGAATGGAGGGCGGCTGCGCATGCGCAGTGCGCCCTCATTCACTTCGGGGGCTCCGTTCTCGATATAGGTGCGGGTCCCAGCGGTGGGACCCGCACCTATAAGACAATGGGGGCATATCCTAGCGATATGCCCCCATTGTCTAAAATGAGAATAACCCTTTAATGGTGCCATATGAGCAATACTTCACTAACTTATTTAAACTATAAATAAAGACATTAAACTTGAATATGGTAAAACATGGCCGCGGTCCTTTTATTAAGGGTTAACATTACATAAATAAATTCAATAAATAAATAATAATTCATAAATATTTATTAAAACCGACTCTTCAGTTAATCTGTCCCCCCAGCAAAGCTGGGTGACTAACCCACAAGACATGCGGTTACTAAACCGCATGTCCCCCCCTAAGAACCAAGGCCTTATCAATCATGTCCTGAATACCACTATTAAAAATATCTAAACCGATATCGGACAGATGTACCAAATCGTCCCGATATAAACCCAAAACGAAACCTTCCAACTCTGTGTGTCTGAAACTCCAACCACACAAAACTGGAAGAAATTTTTCCAAACTCCTATTCACCCTCTTCCTAATCTTATTAATAAAGCTGAAATGATCGCCTTTCCAAATAAACCTTGGGATTATCTTAGAAAAATTCAAAGTGACTTGAGGTAAGATTGATTTTATATAGCTCAAATCCACTTTCATCTGTGAAATCAAATCCACTGTTTTTACTTTACCTAAATCATTCCCTCCCGCATGAATGATCAAGACATCAGGTTGAGACAATGACTGCAATTCACCCCTTAAAGGGGTTGTCCAAGTTATTTTTTTGTTCTTTATATGTTTCTAACTTGTCAGGTATAACAACTTTCCCATATACTTTGTGTTTCTAAAGCTGCTGGTTTCTCAGAGTTGACTGAGGGTCACATGACCTGTGATGTCACCTTATCTCTCTGCTCTGTGATGTTTCGTTCACAAGCCTCAGAGTTCAGATAACAGTCTGTACACGAGACGTCACTGGCCACGCCCCCTTTCTTTGCCGGGCTCCTGCTATCTGCTTTCTTCCTGGTTTCCTTCAGATAAAACATTAACCCCTTCAGCCAGAACACACTGAGGGCTCAAGGCTTTATAACAAACAGTAGCTGCAGCAGTGAGAGGAGACAAATGCTGGGCACAAGAGCTATAGAGGAATTGTAGTGTACAAGAACAGGTAGGGAGAATTTCCTGTGTGTATCAGCAGTGTCATTGTACAGCTGGGACTTGTAGTCCTGCACATACAACATGCTGCTGAGTATTCCAGCAGGCAGACATGTCACTCAGCACTTGTATTCATTCCCTTTGCAGAGAGGGGGGAGAAGGGGGAGGGGCTGAGATTGTTGTTATTGCATGTAAACAAAGACCAGAAGAGAACCAGGGAAATGAGGAAATATGGATTTTTTTTTTGCCTAAAACTTGCTTAACTTAGTTATATATTGCTGCCCATCAGATTTACAGTGCTATATATTTTTTGTCATAACTCGGACAACCCCTTTAAAATTGGTATCAATTGTCTCCATTTCAAACCCCTAAAACCTATCCAAACAACCGAAACAAACAAGGAACAAAACATAAAATTTTGAGTATAATTACGCTCCACTGCCCTCTTTTCTGCCCAAAAGTCAAAAGAGTGGCCAATGATCCACACGATTAATTGTTTTGAACCTAGAAAACATTAACGTAAATTAAATTACCAAATTAGGCCTAACATAAGATTTATATCTGTTAGATTCCCAACGGCCGATTTTTAAAATTAACGCCTCACTCAATCCAGAACCGGCCACTTAAGTGGCTGCTCCGATCCAAAATGGATGAGACGAAAACTTTCTATCACCCAAATTCAAAAATTTTAAACATTTCTAAAAACTGCATTAAATTAAAACGGAAAGGCTTGAACCATCTTCGTGCATAAAAAACGAACCTTCTCTCTTAGGTCTAATCTCTAAAAATTCAATGACTGCCTGAACTGGGCACAACGAAGAACCCTTCAAAGCACTCAATCTAATCCACGTACCTTTAGCCAACTGATCTGTCTTTGACTTCCTAATAAACAAACCAAACACAATAATACCACATCTAATATCCTCTAACTTTAACGGTCCTGTTATACGCTTATTAGGTTCCAATAATTCACTGATTCTAGTTGCGCCAAAAAATGCGAGAATAAAAGCTGTTTTGAATAAAACAGCTTCAAAATTTGAAGATGTACAACAGAACACCACCTTTACCAACTTATCTAACAAATCAAACGTAATTGGACGCCTCTCGTCCGGCTTTCCTGTAGATCTCCTGACACCTTTAAGAAATTGTTTAACCACAAATAAGTTTGAAAATGCTTTCAAACCCGCTACTTTAAAGAAAAAAGAAATACCCGCTACAGTTCTATGCAATGCTGAATAACCCAAACCTTGACCTAATAAAACGTATAAAAATTGAAAAAATAAATTCAAATCAGCGTTAAAACAAGATACTTGCATACCTACACAGAAATGACACCACCTCCTCCACGCTAACGAGTAGCCATTCCACGTCCATGGCGCTAACGACTTTTCAATGTAACTGTTGATTACTCCTGAACAAGCTTCCAAAGACTCTTTGGGCAAGGAATTCCGACCTTCTCTGCTTAAGGAACTAGGGAAAAGAACCTTTCCCAGTGTGCGCGGGAAAGAGAGTCAGCTATCTCATTCTCTTTGCTAGCAATATATATAGCCTTAATCCACACATTTAAATCAAAACAACAATGAACCAAAAAACGTAACAAACGAACCACAACCTCACTATTTGAAGATAAACAATTAATAGCAAACAGAACACTTTTGTTATCTGAAAAAATTAAAACTCTCTGTTTTCTAAATAATTTACCCCAAATAACCAAAGCCACCACAACTGGAAATAATTCTAATAACACTAAATTCTTGTTCAACCCCAAACCTCTCCACCATTCAGGCCATTGTTTAGCCGACCACTGACCATCTAGATAAGCTCCATATCCCCAAGAACCTGCCTCTTGAAACTCTTCCTGCCATGCGTTATGACCATTAAAACTTCTCAAAAATTCCTCCCAAACTGCCAAATCGTCTTTTAATGCTTTTGTCACTCTAATATGAGAATATGGAGATTTACAACCTTTAGTTGCCATGTACAACCTTCTCGAAAAAAACCCTACCTACTGGGATAACCCTGGACGCAAAAGCTAGCAAACCCAACAGGCTTTGCAAATCCTTCAATAACGTTTTCTTCACTGCCAGCATATTCTAAAATTGCTCTTTCCACTTTATCAATTGGAAGTCTGAATCCATTCTCACCAGGGTGAATTTGATTTAAATCTAACTGATTTAGATCACGATTTAAATCACTAGTCAGTAAGGCTTGATTTAAATCAGTGATTTAAATCAAAGTTTCTACCTAAACTAGTTCTTGCTACTTTAACACTTTAGCTGCCATTATAAGGAAAGAATGTAATAAACCTCAGATCGTACACACAAACAGATCCAGACTTGTCTGTCTGTGGCTATGCTGCAGTATTGTGCTCAAAGTTTCACTTTCATTTTCTTGTCTGCTTGCCCCTCCTCCTCCTCACACTTAGATTCACATTCTTCTTGTGTTGTGCTGTGCAGATCTATTCCACTCCAAACAATTAGAAACATATTGTCTAACTTCTTGGACTTGGCACTGAAGTAAAGCGAGCGTCTGTGATAATATAGGAGAGAAACTGCCCACTAATCCTACAGAAACCTCTGGAAGAGCATGGCATTGTGAATGTTACACGTATACAGCCTTTAGAGTTAAACAACTCAGCTTTATCTCATGATGGAAGAACCTTTGGATGGTAAAATATTTTCCTCAAAAAGCAGTTTATTGAAAAAAATCAGAGTTAAATAAAAAAAAATCCGATTTAAATAAAAAAAATCCGATTTAAATAAAAAAAATCCGATTTTTTTGATTTTTTTTTAAAAAACATTGATTTTTATCCACCCTGATTCTCACAGAGTCTATTACTATACCTAGAAATTCTATCTCATCGCAAGGCCACACTGTTTTTTCCACCTCTAATGGAACACCAAACCAATTACATATCGTCATAAAACCTTCTAACAAACTAACACATTCAGAATACGAACCTACAAACAAAAAATCGTCTAAATAATGTAAAACGCTACTCAAACCAACTTCATAAAAAACTACCCATTGTAAAAATGATGAAAACGTTTCAAAATAAAAACATGACCGTGAAAATCCCATTGGTAGGCACTAGAGATGAGCGAACGTGCTTGAAATGAGCACTGTACCGCTCAGCTCCCCTGTGCTCTAATGGGCGCAGGCAGCCGCTTCCGTCCTCCTGAGGAGGACGGAAGCGGCTGCCTGCGCCCCTTCCGAGTGCAGGGGAGCCGAGAGGTACAGTGCTCGTTTCGAGCACGTTCGCTCATCTCTAGTAGGCACCTATCAAAGAAAAAATTACCATCAAAACAAAAACCCAATGAATTAAAGCCTTCAGGATTCACTGGAAATAAACGAAATGCAGCTTTAATATCTGCTTTAGCCATAAAACAGCCCGCACCAGCGGCTCTTAATAAACCAACCACATCATCAAATGAAGAATAAGACACTGATGCAGCTGCCTTATCGAAAGAATCATTCAGTGAATCCTTTATCGGGTACGATAGATGATGAATTAATCTAAATTCATTAGGGTCCTTCTTTGGGACTAAACCCAATGGAGAAACCCTAAAATACTCAAAAGGAGGGGCCTCAAAAGAGCCAGCAAACCTGCCTTCTTTAATTTCCTTCTAAATGTTTTCCCTAACCACTTCTTTATACTTTCTAACTGATGGTAAATTATCCGACATCAAACAACCTTTACCAGAAAAACTAGGAACATAAAAACCAAACTTAAAACCACTATGAATTATTTCCGCCTTCAGCCAGTCTGGAAACAATTCTAGCCATGTTAACATTTTTTCCAGCCTCACTGGCATCTGAGCTTTTTGAAAATTCTCTAGCACACTGATTTTGAAAATTTGCTTGATTGGCTTTCTTGAAACAACGAAAATTTGGATGTGCACCAGCACAGAAAGAGCACTAGTGGCGATATTTACAATTAGTTAGCCACTTACATGCTGACTCATTATACGCAAAGCATACTACTTTTTTCATAATCGCTCCAGACGCCAGTGACGTGTTTGGCCTAGCCTGAAAACCTCCCCGCTGCGGAAGCATCAGACTAAGCCAAAGGCCAACATCTTTAGAACCCCATTTCAAGTTACTATGTACTGCCAACTTCTGGCGGAAAGTTTCGTCATAAGAGAACCATGCCAGGCTACCGAAATTACGGTAGGCCTCCAAAATAGAATCCACATGCTGAAAAAGCCCAACACAAAGGTGTGGATGCTTTGCACATAAAACAGATGAGTATATGCAAAATGCCTGCAGCCAATTATTAAAAGACCTTGGCGCAGACATTTTCCTATCCTCATCCTTATCCTCTTTCTTTTCTGTTTTAAACGATTCCTTGGATGAAGGGAGCAATGTCAAAATATTGACATAATCTCTTCTCCAAATTTTCTCTTTTTTACCTTGAGATAAATGAAAGCCCAAAGGAGAACCTTCACAGGTCATTGCCTCCTTTAGACAAGTTTCAGATATCCCAGAATCTGAAAAACTCTTATTTTCAGCTACTGCAGCAGCAGGTGAATCAAACCAAACTGCTGCAGGCTGACTAACTGTACTTGGTGCTGAATTACCAGCCAAATCAGAGAAAAGCTTGGCTAAACCAAGAAATAACTGACTATTATTATGTCCTACGTTGGTAGGCAAAGCAAAGCCTTGCCCATATGTCATCTCCCCTAATCCTTGCATGGGGTCCTGGGCAGGAACGGTGGAAGCCAGCTGCGGCGCTCTACTCTGAACCCCAGACTGCGATGCAGCCCGTTCAGGGGAGGAGCGCCTGCTGCCGCTTCTTCTGCCGCCTTCTTCCGCCGGGGAGTACGACCTCCTCGGCCTCTTTGTCCGCTTGGATGGCCTTATTCCATCTTCAGCGCTACCGGAAGCGCCACATGCAACTCCAGACGTCGCTCCACCGATGACGTCACTGCGCTGAGCGTCGTTCCGTAATCCCGCCTCCTTCACATGCACCGATGATTCCTTCGGTAGACATCGACGAAGCCACTCTTCCTCTCCTCTTGACTCAGCGCGCTCAATCAGCTGCTTCAGTAAGTCTTCCATGAAGAAGCCGAAGGTAAGTTCTCTTCACCGCCGCTCTTTTGATGTCCTCCCCGCCGCCTCTTCACTCTGCTTCCTGTCTTCTTCAATGGCACCTCCGCCGATTCTTGAATTCAGCGGCCATTCCACCTTCAGATTTGCCGTGCCGTTCTTCTACTTGCCACGCCAGTCTTTATCTTCTCCTCTGCCGGGGCCGCTCACTTGTTCCGCTCGCTTCTTCCTTTCAGCGCCGCTCCTTCTTCTGCCCAGCAGAGCTGGCGAGCAAAAAGCTCTTTTGCAGCTACGCCGGCACTTACTGGGTCTTCCACGACGTCTTCTCTCTTCAGGTAACGGCGACAGACAGAGCCCAGGTACTCCGGACCCGGCTATAAATACCTTGAATTCCCACCACACGCCATTCTTGACCCAATCAGCAGCTGGCAGAATACCTGCCCCAGCAACAGGTAGGCAACCCCTGTCCAATCACAGCTGTCCCTACACTTTACCTCAGGTAATCTATAAAGAAAGAAGACAAAACCAAAACAAAGGGGGAAAAAAGGGAGGGGGAAGAAACCAAGACATACCAAACTTAATTTATGCTCAATGTCACCATGGTGGTGACTACGGCATAACGCCTCGGTGCCCACTTTCATTATCACAGTTTACCTTCCCTCCATGTCTGGAGAGCTCAAACTCCCAAACCCCAACATTCTCCAAATCCCGTAACTTGTAAGTTACTCTGACCAATCATGTGCTGTTTGATGAGCCAACAGAATCTATGGTTGGATACACCCCAACAAGCTCAGGAGCACACTGATAAATTTTAAAATTCAACTTCTGTTGCAACAAGAAAGGCAAATCTGCAGAATATAGCTCCAGATCTATCAAGGGAGATTAGGAAAGGAGGAGGAGTATGTCTGTATGTTAGAAGTAGTATAAAAGCGAGTATGAAGGAGACAATAGTGGGTGATGATTGTGTGAATGCAGAATCCGTGTGGGTGGAATTACAAGGGGAGACTAACAATGAAAGAATTATTTTTGGTGTAATTTATAGACCCCCTAACATCACTGAGGAAATAGAGGATCAGCTGCATAGACAAATAGAGCGGGCTGCCCAGGCGGGTACAGTAGTGATTATGGGAGATTTTAACTTCCCTGGTATTGACTGGGGTCATGGATCGGCTTCAACTGCAAAGGAGAGAAATTTTCTTAACTTATTGCAGGATAATTTTCTGGGTCAGTTTGTAGAAGAACCAACAAGAAGTGATGCACTGTTAGATCTGGTTATATCTAACAATGCAGAGATAGTTGAGGAGGTAATTGTTCGGGAAAACCTTGGTAATAGTGACCACAATATAGTTACTTTTATCCTAAAATGTAGAAAGCATAAACATGCTGGGAGATCAAAAACATTTAATTTTAAAAAGGCCAATTTCCCAGGGTTACGGGCCGCACTCCAGGACATAGACTGGGAGCAGCTGTTGTCAAATAGTGGCACAGATGATAAATGGGAGACCTTCAAATCTACACTGGGTAACTATACTGCAGACTTTATTCCTAGGGGGAACAAATACAAACGCTTAAAATTAAACCCTGCGTGGCTTAATGCAGATGTTAAAAGGGCAATACATGAAAAACAAAGGGCATTTAAAATATACAAATCAGAGGGGTCTGCCATAGCCTTTAATAACTACAAAAGGGTTAATAAAAATTGTAAAAGGACTATAAAAGCAGCAAAGGTTCAAAATGAAAGGCTGGTGGCCAGGGATAGCAAAACCAATCCCAAAAAATTCTTCAAATATATAAATGCAAAAAAACCTAGGTCAGAGCATGTAGGACCCCTGAATAATAGTGATGGGGAATTGATTACTGGGGATCAGGAAAAGGCGGAGCTACTGAATGAGTTCTTTAGTTCTGTATATACACATGAAGAGGTGGGAGCTGCTGTCGGTAGAGTAAGTGCTGGTGATACTTCATGTAATATACTCAACTGGTTCAATATAGATATGGTCAAAGCTAAGCTAAACAAAGTAAATGTGAATAAGGCTCCAGGACCGGATGGGTTACACCCAAGAGTTCTTAAGGAACTTAGTTCAGTAATTTCTTTGCCCTTGTATATAATATTCAAAGATTCTCTGGTGACTGGCATAGTGCCGAGGGACTGGCGTAAAGCAAATGTGGTGCCCATCTTCAAGAAGGGCTCTAGGTCATCCCCGGGGGAATTATAGACCGGTGAGCTTAACGTCCATTGTGGGGAAACTTTTTGAGGGTCTAATAAGGGACTATATACAGGAATATGTTTTGGATAATAGTATTATAAGTGATAACCAGCATGGTTTTACTAAGGACAGAAGCTGTCAGACTAACCTTATTGGTTTTTATGAAGAAGTGAGTAGAAGTCTGGATAGAGGGGCGGCTGTGGATATTGTGTATTTGGACTTTGCAAAAGCGTTTGACACGGTCCCTCATAGACGACTGATGGGTAAATTAAGGTCGGTTGGATTAGAAAATCTACTCTGTAACTGGATTGAGAACTGGCTGAAGGAGCGTACTCAGCGAGTGGTGGTGAATGATTCCTACTCTGAATGGTCCCCAGTTCTAAGTGGTGTACCCCAAGGTTCAGTGCTGGGTCCACTTTTATTTAATTTATTTATTAATGATATAGAGAGAGGAATTAACAGCACTGTTTCAATTTTTGCAGATGACACTAAGCTTTGTAGTAGAGTCCAGTCTATGGAAGATGTGCAGAAGTTACAAGCTGACTTGGACACACTGAGTGTTTGGGCATCCTCTTGGCAGATGAGGTTCAATGTGGATAAATGTAAAGTTATGCATCTGGGTACTAACAACTTGCATGCCTCCTATGTCCTAGGGGGAGTAACACTGGGAGAGTCACTTGTAGAGAAGGATCTGGGTGTCCTTGTAGACCATAGACTGCAGAATAGCATGCAATGTCAATCGGCTGCTTCTAAGGCCAGCAGGATATTGTCATGTATTAAAAGAGGCATGGACTCGCGGGACAGGGATGTCATATTACCACTGTATAAAGCATTAGTACGGCCTCATCTGGAATATGCTGTTCAGTTCTGGGCTCCGGTTTATAGGAAGGATGTCCTGGAGCTGGAAAGGGTGCAGAGACGGGCAACTAAACTGATAAGGGGCATAGAGCATCTTAGCTATGAAGAAAGATTGAAGGAGTTAAACTTGTTTAGTCTTGAGAAGAGACGTATAAGGGGGGACATGATCAACCTGTATAAGTATGTAAATGGCCCATACAAAAAATATGGTGAAAAACTGTTCCAGGTAAAATCCCCTCAAAAGACAAGGGGGCACTGCCTCCGCCTGGAGAAGCAAAGGTTCAGACTCCAGGGGCGACAAGCCTTCTTTACTATAAGAACTGTGAATCTGTGGAACAGTCTACCGCAGGAGCTGGTCACAGCAAAGACAGCTGAGGGCTTCAAAACAGGCTTAGATAAATTCTTAGAGAAAAAGAAGGTCACCACATATTAAGAAATGTAGAGTCATGTCTTAAGGTTACCAGTCCCCCTCCCCTTCATCACTCCTACCCCCTCCCTTGGTTGAACTTGATGGACATGTGTCTTTTTTCAACCGTATTAACTATGTAACTATGTAACTATGTAAGATTACTGTTTTTAGACAAGCTATACTTTCTCTTTTAAAAGTAGAAGGTGAAATCAACCACTCAGCCCCTTGGTGCTTTGTAAAATAAATGTATGCCATGGATTACCTTAAGGCTCTTTAATGCACATCTACCTCAGAAATATAAAACTTTACCTGTACAATCAACAGTGGGAGCTAGGAGGTGGCTGACCGCCAAGCTAATACTACCTGGTTCAGCGAAACCTTTGATCCCAGATGTTCAAACTTTTAGATGTTGAAGTCATCTAAGCAGCATGATAGAGGAAGAAGGTTCCATTTGTCACCCCATCGATGTGCTACAATGGCAGGCAGAGTCCTAACAAAGGCCTCACCTCTTTCATAGGCATCTGCCCAGCAGAATTTTAATATATCTTAGAAAAATTGATTTGTGGTTCTATACATATTATAGAAAATGGAGATGCTGTCAAATGCCAGTTTTGGCACTGAAGTTCCTACAGTTTGGACTTGGATGAATGCCTAGTTCTCATGGCACATGTTTGGTTAAGGCACGGCTATGTAGTCAAACAGAAGTAAATGTGGATGAATGCATCTAATTCAAAGGACAGGCCTTTACAGACGCGGTGTGTACACAGATAATATTGGACTTACCTGAGGTGGCTGAAATTTCCCCCATGACTACTACTCCTGAAAGAAATAAAAACAGATTTAACACTGCAGCAAAGATGGGTGAAATTACACAGCATATTCTCAGGCAGTTTGATAAAATATAATCTGCTTCCCCGAATTCCTGAAACAATTATTCTTGGAAAATGCCAGATGAACACACCTTGGCTTCTCCAGCTGGAGTAGGAGAGGAATGTGATAGTTTGTGTTAGTGATTGTTATTCCTCACGAGAGGGGAAGGAGGCAGGAAGAGAAAAACTAGATGAAGGAAAAGGATGATATTATCGCAAGTGCTGCAAACTTTACACTTAAAGGGGATATGCCACTATTATATGATAATTTACTCCTTTAGATCACATAAAAAACATTTAACTGAATTTATGTTCAGCATCTATACAGTACAGGCTGGACTGGGAACTTACAGGGGCCCTGGAGAAAATACTAAAAGTGGCCCCGTTTTGTAGTTGGTTCAAATTGATTGAAGGCATGGACAGCAATACCATATTGTGGCACATTATACCACCCCCAATAGAGCCAAATACCACAGTCCATCACAAAATACTGCCAGCAGAACAAAATACATCGCCAAAAACATCCATCTATGCTGTGCTCAATAGTGACGTATTCGGTGAAGGCACAGTGAGGATCTGGGAGCCTGCCAGCGTCCTGCACTCACTGCGCCTGCGTCGAATAATAAACGCACGGCACAAGTGCGGGATTTAGATCGCGGACAGGGCCAGCAGGAGAAGAAGAAAGCTGCCTGACCCTGTCACTCAAGACCAAGGGGGCGTTTCTGAAGGTTAGCAAACAGAGCCTCTAGGAGCAGTGGTAGAGGCTTGTTAGCATAAAATAAAAGTTCAAATTATATAAAAATGGGGGCACTAGTAAATAAAAGATCTACATATTTAGAATCAGGTGACATTAGCACATCTCTAATGTCAGCCTGATTCATACCCAAAAAACTGATGACAGAAACCCTTTAACTGTCCCTTTATGTTGAAAGCTAATCTTTGTAACTAGTGAGAAAACCTCTTTAATCCTGTTTTCTCTAGTAGATCTGAGATGAGTGCAGCTATTCCTTCCCAGTGCCTTTTTCCTCTGATCTGTAGCGGAGGAGCGTTACTTCTGAGCATCTACATGAAGGGCAGCACACATTCATCTCAACTAAAAGCCTAGATCCTTAGATCAGGAATAGAACAGACATTTATAGGACATTTCATCATTTTTCCAAATGCTTATAAAAAATATATTCAGCACATACTGCATTGAACTAACTGTACCAATTTATGATATATTTATGGAGTCGGAGTCGGTCCATTTTATAACGAGTCCAACCTGACAACAGGGCCCTGACAACAAAATATTTTAGTCCTGCTCCTGGGTGGGTCCTTCTAAGTTTGGCACTGATAACACCTCTCTGTGTACTGAGAGCTGTTCGTGATGGTGGACTTAAAGGGTTTTTTCCAAGATATTTTTATTGATGACCTATCTTTGGACAGCTAATCTGATATTGATGACCTATCCTGAGGAGTGTTACCAGTGCTGCCAGTGTTACCTGCCCCCAGGACATGATGCAAGTGGATTATTACTACCCAGATGCCTGAATTAACTTTTGTCCACACTGAACGTTTTTTTGGTAAGCTGAAGCTCAAACACTCAGAGTGGGGAATTTATCACGAGGAGACTATCTGATGTCAGTTTTGCTTGAGTCTGTGTTGGTGTACTTTGCACATATGTATCAAATGGCACATATTAGTGTTTGATAAATTTGCCTCATCTTTTGTCTAGAAAGGCCACTCCAGTTGTCTACTGGAGTGAGTTTGCAACTTTTTTTGTGCGTTTTGCAAAAAGTCACTGTGATAACTCTGGAGTGAAACTCATTAACATAGCTAACCACGACCACTTTCCCACCCACTTTTCAAAACTGCTGATAAAATGCAAAAAGTCGCAATTCCCTTGGGGTACACGACTTATAAGTAGGGACCATTCAGAATAGGAATCATTGACCACAACTCTCTGGACACGGTCCTTCAGACGGTTTTCAGTCCAATTACAAACGGTACTTTCCAAGCCTATAGACTTTATTTTACCCATTAGGCATCTATGAGGGACAGTATCAAATGCATTTGGAAAGTGCATTTAGTAAAGACGGGCATTTCAAAAGGGAAGTCTTAGTATAAAATAAAACTGCTAGCTAAAGATATGACCAATTTATTAAGATGTGAAGGCCTCTTGATAAATTTGTTCCATCTGTGATGTCCATATGCCAGAAATTGAAACCTAAACCACTTAAGTTCTATTTTTATATTTTATATTAAATGTTTTCGGGTGTGGTGGCCCCATCACCTTACGTTAAGCTCTGTCCACTTTTTAAAATCACAATGTCCGATCGATGTGGCATAACACTGACATACGGCATACTCACACTGAGAGACCGATGTGTGGGCTCATCTGAAAGGGGCCTTTGAGTGAATAGGATTTAGATTCTCGTGCAGAGTTCAGCAGGGAGCTTACCATGGCAGCAAAGGAAAAGGGGGTCAGTCAGCACATCCCAGTGTGCAGGTGCATGCTGCCATGGCTAGAAACACAAAGGAAAAAATAAATACAATGCAGCAGCACTCTGCAAACCAAACAAAGTACAAAAATGCCATAGTAATAGAAAATATTCTGGTGCTACGCCCACTTAGGAAATTTGAGACTCTTGGCATCTTGTACAAAATCATTTGGGCCCGCCTGCCAAATGTCAAGGCGATCTCTGTAAGACGGGAACCTAACACTAAATGCTACCTGTTACGGCCACCATAAAATTCAGGGAGTGCAGGTTCCACTCTGCTTTTTATCATTTTTGGTGCTTACCATGGCAGGCCTGGAAGGCTTCACAAGCTGCCATGGTAACCAATCAGAGATCCGCTATTTCACTGTGGAGGCTCTGATCGGAAGGCAGAGGGAGCCGCATCCCTCTGCCTTACCCGACAGGTGCCGCGACCAGTGTTAACTGTGGCATCTAAGGGGTGAAATGATGAGGTTCAGCGGGATTGCTGTTCCCCATCATTGCAGCCAGATGTCTGCTGTATGATACAGCCAGCAACCTCCACATGTAAAGCAGGTTCACCGCAGAAGCCTGCTCCATGTATAACCACAACCACCGTGACATACAGGTACATTACGGTGGTTGAAGGGGTTAAGAATTCTGGAAAGTAATTAGAAAGAACTGTACTACAAAGGGCTTTACAAAGACTGTGTTTGGTTTTGTAGTGGTTGGCACCACCCTTTATTATTGAACATTTTCTATTTGTAAACCAATTTAGCATCAGACAAAACTCAAAGCGCAGCAATAAAAGAACTACAGATGCCAGGATACATAGATACAACCCACTAGACTAGAAAAATATACAAAGAGTCTGAAAACAAATGAACAAAGCACATACTGGCACTAGCAACCAGAGTACCAAAGGCCTGGGCACATAAAAGATTCACTTCAATGGGGCTGAGCTGCGCCTAGGCCACGGGACTAATGAATGTGTGGAAAGGTGTGAGAAGGCTTCTGCCAAACCATACATCATCGAGGTCTATAAGGCATTGTACAGCTCAGGCTAGCTGTGTGCCAGTCCTCTGAGCTCTTGTATATTTATAGTCCCCCACTGCAGTCAATCATGGGGTTCCTTCTCACAGCGAATTCAGATCTGTTCTGGATGCGATATCAGGACCTGATTACTTCAATCTACTTTGATTAGACAGTTAGACAATTTTTTGCACTTTTCCCCAAATAAAACTAAAAAAGAAAGTAACATTGTCTAAAAACCATATTGAATTAGTAAAGAGCCCTAGATGCCATACAAAAAATAAATAAATAAATAAATAAATAAATAAATAAATAAAAATTATTTTGGCGGCCCAACAAACAAAAATCTTAGGGCCATTAAGCTATTGCATGCACTAAATTCATAAAAAGTGGTTATTAAAGGGGTATTCCCATCTCACAAATGTAGTTTGTATAGTTATTAGTTAGATATAGCCATACCAATATTATTACTAATAGAATGTATTTATATAAAATGTACCGTTTAGAAGATTTTCCTATTTGTAAATCCATTGTCCCACACACACATCAGTCAGGCCGTTGCCCCTAGTTACGACCACTGCGGCCATGTAGTAGTGGTGGTCGGCTTGCTCCTTTTCAAACCCGCTCTGAGGTAACTGCTGTATTGTGAACGCACATTGCATGAACATGCGGAGACACATCTTACGGTTGTAGCATTTTTGTCTGCGCTTCCAAAACGCAGAGAAACGGATCCTGTTCCAAGATCAATTCATCTCAATGGAGCAGGATCTGTTTATAAAGTCTGTGTTTTGGACGGATCCTGACCGTTGTGTTTTGGACTGGTAGCGTCCAAAGTACTATACAAACTACATTTGTGAGATGGGAATACCCCTTTAAGATCTTAAGCCTAATTCACACTTTAAGATCTTAAGCCTCATTCACACGGACAGCATACGTTCCCATTAATTTTAATCTGTGTATTCAGACATCAGTGTTTTAGCACGGCCCGTTCACAGATCCATCACACCCTTTATAGTCTATAGGTCCATGAAAACCACGGATGCCATCTGTGTTACATCTGTCTTTCACGGATCAGTAAGAATAGATTCTTTGAAAATTATTTTTCAGCTGTTCAGTGTCAGTGAAACATGGATGCAACACGGACAGCAAAAAACGGACACGGATCCTTCACGGACAGCTTCACGGATGCATCACTGACCACCTGCTCACGGATTTGAGCATGGACACAGACGTGTGAATGAGGCTGTAAAAGGGTTCTTTGGATTTTTTATTTTTTTTTTAAGAAAATCACAGATTCTTCTCAAGTGTGGACAAACAATTGCTTCCTCAGTGCTTACCTGTCTGACGTGCTGCTGATGCTAAAAAAAAGTTAAGCCTAATTCAGACATCCGTGGAGCATGGTCCGTGAAAACCCGGACCATGCTCCTTCTGAGCGCAGGAACGCACGGCGTTATTGGTTGCTATGACGCCTGGTGCTTCATGAGGCCGCCGCTGTACAGTGATACACTAGTATCAAGTGTATCACTGTACACAGGCAGCCTCAAGAAGCCATAGCAGCCAATGACGCCGTGCGCTCCTGCGCTCAGAAGGAGCATGGTCGGGGTTTTCACTGACGTCTGAATTAGGCCTTATGGGTCAGAATGAGACAATGTCAGATCACCAATATCTGATCATTGGGGTCCATTCAGCCACTTCAGTAACTCTGCCTCCCTCGTCTGGCGCTTAGGGGGGACAAGGTAAGTAAAAAATGGTGAATCGCACAGTTTTTATTTTTTCTGTTACAGTGCTCACCGCATAGGAGATATATTTTAATAATTCGCACTTTTTCAGGGCGTGGCTATATGTAATATGTAATTTTTTTTATCGTTTGTATATTTTATATGTAAAATTGGGAAAGAGGTGATTTAAACTTTTAGCATTTTTTTTTTAAACTTTTTAGTTAATAACTATTAGCCCCTTAGAGGCTCGAACCCTTGTCGTATTCACCCTAATAGAGCTCTATTAGGGCTCATGCACACGGCCATGTATTGTATACACATGTATCGTGTATTGGGGACCGCAATTTACAGCCCCCAATGCACGGGCAACTTCCGCGCGGTTACCGCAACGGATCCAGACCCATTCAACTTGAAGGGGTCCGTGATCCGTCCGCACCGCTAAAAAATAGAACATGGCGAGTGCTGAGAGCAGCACGTACCATGTTCTCTAACTGATACTAGGCTGCGCACTAGCACAGACTAGTATCAGAAAACAGTGAAACCCAGTATCGAATCAAAGTATTGATTGGTTATCAAATGTTCAATATCCAGTATGACCCTATTTTACGGAAACAGCGCCCTCACTTCACTATGCCAGCTCCCATTCACTTCTAGCTCAGTGCTTGTCTTACTGATTAGAATGTGGCTTATGACCTCTTAGTAGTCTAGAGATTAGGGTTAGGCACAAATTGAAAGTGAAAGGACCAGTCACACAGTTTGAAAAACAGTTAATCCTTTCTGAAAGAACAGCTCAATATTTTTAATAAAGGCCAATTGAAAATATGATTTTTCGCCAAAAATAAGTAAAATGCAATCATAAACAAAAATTGCCTCCAAAGGTGTACATAGCTTTTAAATATCACTGTCAGCAAATGTTGTTGTAAATGGTGTTTTTACCTCGTCCTCACCACTTTCCAAAAAGAGGGAGTGTTGAGGGTGGGGCCAGTGGACTCAACACATTTATCTTCACTTACCCCAGTTTTCTAAGAGCTGCTGTAGATTTAAAGGGGTTGTATCACTGCAGCAAGTCACATTTATCATATAGAGAAAGTGAATACAAGGCACTTACTAATGTATTGTGATTGTCCATATTGCCTCCTTTGCTGGCTGGATTCAGTTTGCCATTATACACTGCTCATTTCTATGGTTATGACCACCCTGCAATCCATCAGTGGTGGTCGTGCTTGTACACTATAGTAAAAAGCGCCAGCCTCCCTGGTGGCCGGGACTGTGGGAGCTCACGTACTGTAGGCCAGTGCATTTTTCTATAGTATGCAACCACGACCACCGCTGATGGATTGCAGGGTGGTCGTAACCATGGAAACTAGCAGTGTATAATGTGATGGAAAAATGAATCCAGCCAGCAAAGGAGACAATATGGACAATCACAATACATTAGTAAGTGCCTTGTATTAACCTCTCTATATAATAAAAGATATTTGTTGACATGACACAACCTTTTTAATTCCGGTGCATCTACTGCTGAAGGATGCACCTACTTTATAACATATTTTTTAAAGGCTTTCCTTGGGTCTTGAACCTGAAAGCTACTGGTAAACTCAGCTCTAAGGACGAAACTAGTTTATGACAAGGCCCAGGTCTCCTCATAGATTAGGCAGATCCTCCAGGGGATATCATAGACCGCAGTAAAATGCAAATTACGCAAATGTTAGTTACGCCTCAGCTACTCCCTGTTTCTTTTTTCTCCTTATATTGTTTCACTTTTTATTTTTTTGTGTGTGTGTGTGTGTGGGGGGGGGGGGGGTAGCGGTAGCTGGGAGCACCTTGTCTTCCGTTATTATATGTATAGTGGCAACTCTTTTGGCCAATGACTGTCTGTGTATAGGACAGGACATGCGGGGGGCTCAGCAGTAGTCCTGTATGACAGCCCTGTGCAGTCACATGCAGTATGGGTGGGAAGCTATCACTGACATCCGGTTCTGGAAAGTTTCCCCCTGACCTTCGGAGTAGATGCAGCTGCAGTGCACCAGCAGAGTCTGTACCGACCACTCCCAGTTATCACCTAGATCCGTGTGAGCTCCGTACTGAGCTGTGCTATCCGCACACGGATGCAGCAGGCAGTCACCTCACATTCTATAGGGATTCCAGGCCTCACCTTATCAGACAGCTCGGGGCTCGGTCCGTCCTGGTACAAGTGCTGAGTACTACTGAACCGCTGCAGGCTCTGCCCAGGACCGTCCCCTCCACTGCAGCAGAAAGAAGGCTTGTGTCTGGAATTGGGTTTCTCCTGCTTGTAATGATGTCACCAAAGGGGCGGGGCCTCCCGCATGATAGTTATGTGCCCAAAACAAGAAGAGGCTCCACGTGTGTGTACTGCTGGGGAACAGAGAGGGACTGTATACTGGGGATAGAGGAACTGTATACTGGGGGAGAGAGGGACAGTATACTATGTGAGAGAGGGGCTGTATACTGGTGGAAAAAAGGGCTGTGTACTGGGGGAGAGAGGGCTTTATACTGGGGAATAGGGACTGTATACTGGGGAGAGAGGTACTGTATACTGGGTGATAGAGGGGCTGTATACTGGGGAGAAAGGGACTGTATATTAGAGGAGAGAGGGACTGTATACTGGAGAAGAGAGGTGCTGTATACCGGGGAAGAGAGAGACTGTATACTGGGGAAGAAAGGGACTGTATACTGGGGGAAAGAGGGACTGTATTCTGGGGGAATGAGGAACTGTATACTGGGGAAAAAGAGGGACTGTATACTGGGAAAAAGAGGGACTGTATACTAGGGGGAGAGAAAGACTGTATACTGGGGGACAGGGACTGTATACTGAGGGAGATAGGGACTGTATACTGGGGGACAGAGACTATACTGGTGGAGATACTATATTGGTGGAGCGAAGGACTGTATACTGGGAGAGAAAGTCACTGTATACTGAGGGGGAAAGGGACTGTATACTGGGGGAGAGTGGCACTGTATATGGAGGGGAGAGGGACTGTATCCTGGTGGAAAAGGGACTCTATACTTGGAAGAGAGGAACTGTATACTGGAGGAGAGTGGGACTGTATACTGGAGGAGAGAAAGACTGTATACTGCGGGAGAGATGGGCTGTACAGTCATGGCCAAAAGTTTTGAGAATGACACAAATATTCTATTTTCACATGATCTGCTGCCCTCTGGTTTTTATCTGTGTTTGTCAGATGTTTTTATCACATACAGAAATATAATTGCAATCATATTATGAGTAACAAAAGCTTATATTGACAGTTAGAATGAGTTAAAGGGGTATTCTCATCTTGGACAATGGGGGCATATCGCTAGGATATGCCCCCATTGTCCTATAGGTGCGGGTCCGGCCGCTGGGACCCGCACCTATATCGAGAACGGGGCCCCCAAAGTGAAGAAGTGAAGTCACTTCTATGGGGCCGCCGCAAATAGCCGAGCGCTGCCTCGGCTATCTCCGTCGGCTCCATAGAAATGAATGGGAGCGCACTGTGCATGCACGGCCACCGCTCCCATTCATTTCTATGGAGCGCTCGGCTATTTGCGGCGGCCCCATAGAAGTGAATGGAGAGCGGGCCGCGCTTGCGCGGTGCGCACTTCTTCACTTTGGGGGCCCCGTTCTCGATATAGGTGCGGGTCCCAGCTGCGCGACCCGCACCTATAGGACAATGGGGGCATATCCTAGCGATATGCCCCCATTGTCCAAGATGAGAATACCCCTTTAATGCAGCAAGTCAATATTTGCAGTGTTGACCCTTCTTCTTCAGGACCTCTGCAATTCTCCCTGGCATGCTCTCAATCAACTTCTGGACCAAATCCTGACTGATAGCAGTCCATTCTTGCACAATCAATGCTTGCATTTTGTCAGAATTTGTAGGTTTTTGTTTGTCCACCCGTCTCTTGATGATTGACCACAAGTTCTCAATGGGATTAAGATCTGGGGAGTTTCCAGGCCATGGACCCAAAATCTCTATGTTTTGTTCCCTGAGCCATTTAGTTATCACCTTTGCTTTATGGCAAGGTGCTCCATCATGCTGGAAAAGGCATTGTTGATCGCCAAACTGCTTTTGGACGGTTGGGAGAAGTTGCTCTCGGAGGACATTCTGGTACCATTCTTTATTCATGGCTGTGTTTTTAGGCAAGACTGTGAGAGAGCCGATTCCCTTGGCTGAGAAGCAACCCCACACATGAATGGTTTCAGGATGCTTTACAGTTGGCATGAGACAAGACTGGTGGTAGCGCTCACCTCGTCTTCTCCGAATAAGCTATTTTCCAGATGTCCCAAACAATCGAAAAGGGGATTCATCAGAGAAAATGACTTTACCCCAGTCCTCAGCAGTCCACTCCCTGTACCTTTTGCAGAATATCAGTCTGTCCCTGATGTTTTTTCTGGAGAGAAGTGGCTTCTTTGGTGCCCTCCTTGAGACCAGGCCTTGCTCCAAGAGTCTCCGCCTCACAGTGCGTGCAGATGCACTCACACCTGCCTGCTGCCATTCCTGAGCAAGCTCTGCACTGCTGGTAGCCCGATCCCGCAGCTGAAACACTTTTAAGAGACGGTCCTGGTGCTTGCTGGTCTTTCTTGGGCGCCCTGGAGCCTTTTTGGCAACAATGGAACCTCTCCTTGAAGTTCTTGATGATGCGATAGATTGTTGACTGAGGTGCAATCTTTCTAGCTGCGATACTCTTCCCTGTTAGGCCATTTTTGTGCAGTGCAATGATGACTGCACGTGTTTCTTTAGAGATAACCATAGTTAACAGAAGAGAAACAATGATGCCAAGCACCAGCCTCCTTTTAAAGTGTCCAGTGGTGTCATTCTTACTTAATCATGACAGATTGCTCCATTATCACAGGTGTGGGTGTTGATGAGGACAGGGCTGGAGATCAATCACTGAAACGATGTTAGCTGGTCCTTTTAAGGCAGGGCTGCAATGATGTTGAAATGTGTTTTGGGGGATAAAGTTCATTTTGTAGGCAAATATTGACTTTGCAAGTAATTGCTGTTAAGCTGATCACTCTTTATAACATTCTGGAGTATATGCAAATTGCCATTATAAAAACTGAAGCAGTAGACTTTGTAAAAATTAATATTTGTATCATTCTCAAAACTTTTGGCCATGACTGTATACTGAGCGAGAGATGGGCTGTATACTGGTTGGGGAGAAAGACTGTATACTGGGGGATAGGGACTGTAAACTGGGGACAGGGACTGTATACTGGGGAGAGAGGGACTGTATACTGGGGGAGAGAGGGACTGTATACTGGGGGAGAGAGGGACTGTATGCTGGTGGAGAGAGGTACTGTATACTGGGGGACAGGGACTGTATACTGGAGAAGAGAGGTGCTGTATACCGGGGAAGAGAGAGACTGTATACTGGGGGAGAGAGGGACTGTATACTTTGAAAAGATAGCGATTGCAGGATGGGGCTGTAGACTGGGTAATAGCCTGGAAGTTCTTTTTAACATGGGACTGTGTGTTGAAAAGGACTGAAGGGAGAGGGAGTCGTGTTTTTACATGGGATTATATTTTGGAGAGTGCTGTATTTAGGGGATAGGTTTGTTTTCACATGGAATAGTATTTTTGAGGTGACTGGATGGAGGGTGTTATATGTTTCACTTGAGTCAGCTTGCTGAGGGTGCTGAAGTGTGGGGAGTGATAGTTATCAGGCATGAACCCCAGTGTCCCAGAGAATTTTTTGTTTTTGTATTTTAATTTTTCCTCCTTGCCTTCCCAGAGCCATATATATTTTTATTTTATTTTTCTGTTCACATAGCCCTATGAGAGCTTGTTTTTGTGGGACAAGTTGTATTTTCTAATGGCACCACTTAATATTGCATATGATGAAGTGGGAAGCAGTAAAAAAAAAATCCAAATGTGGTGGAATTTGAAAAAAATGCAATTCCTATGAGATAAACCTGACCTGTGCCATTCATTCTCTGGGTCAGTACAATTACAACAATTCCACATTTATTATGTTTTTCGTGTGTTTTAATACTGAAAAAAATAGAAAAAACAAAACATTTTTTTCTTTTCAACACCATATTTTGACCCTTATAACCAGTGGTGTACATAGAGAAGTAAGGGCCCCATATCAAGAATCAAACCAGGCTCCCACACAGGACAGAAGGGTTTCTGCCTAAACCCCTTTCAATGACCTTTGGGCCATTTTTCCACTGCCTCATTTACTAAAGGTTGTTCCTTTAGAGGGTAGAGTCCTGACCAAGTTTTCACCTCCAGTAGAAGAGGAGATAATCCCAACTAAGACTGGGCCCCCTCTTGTCCTGGGCCCCACAGCAGTCGCATGCCGCTATGGTAGTTACGCCCCTGCCCATAATGTTTTTATAGTTATGTCTGCAGAACTGTGTGGGGGATCATTTTTTTGCAGGATGATCTGTAGTTTCTTTTGGTACCATTTTGGAGTGTGTGTGACTTTATGATCATATTTTATTGCATTAGTTTTTTTGGTAAGTGAAGCAATGAAAAAATGGTAAATACATCATTCACCATAGGAGATAAATATATTTATATGTTAATAGGATGCTGCGATGCCCATGATCTTTATGTTTTGTATTGTTTATTTACTTTTATTTTAATTCTGGGGAAATGGGGATGATTTACATTTTTATGTTTTTTTAAATATTTTTTAAAACAGTTTTTATCTTTTTTTAAGCTCCCCTAAGAGGCTAGAATATGCGATCTTAACTTCACTTATGGCTTACACTGTACTTCAACAGAACTACAGCCTGTAGTTCTATTGAAGTACAGTCTAAGCCCCGTTTGCTGTTATGCCGGAGGCCTCCTTAGGAACCACAGCTCAGATACCATTAGACCCAGGGCATCGGAGCGAAGGGATGGCTCTCCAGATCGCTGCATGTAGAGGAGATTTTCCTGTCCTGGAAGCTCTAACTTCCAGTTTTTCCACATTGAGTTACCGTGGTCACCTTTGACCATGACGTCTAAAGGGTTAAATGTCTGGAATCAGCATTACCGCCTGTCATAAACATTAGCCCTGGGCCTCTGGTGTTGTAAACAGCAGAGGTGTGGTGGTTACTGCGCTCACAAGCGGGCGCCATATTTAAAACTGTACCCCAGAGATGGGAAGAAAGGTGTTAAAGAGATGGGAGTGATGTTTTTTTTTAATTTTTTATATGGGTGGTTGAAATGAGTCTGTAATTTTTCTTTTACATCAATCTGATGGTGAATAAGGTTTAAATTGAAGGTAGTGAATTTTTTTTTTACACAGGAATGCTTGTTGCACGGGGAGGGAACTGATATTTTACAGGATGACGCTGCAGGAAAGAGAGTGATATTTTACAGGGTGAGGCTGAAGGGAGGGGAGGGATAATTTACCGGACGAGGCTGAAGGGAGGGGAGGGATATTTTACCGGACGAGGCTGTATGTTGGAGGGGGCTGACAGGAGGGCAGGGATTTTTCTTTATTTTTACATGAGGCTGTATGTTGGGGCTGGCTGACGGGAGAGTAGTGAAGCTTTGCTGGAGATTGCAGTATTGGCAGGGTAACAAGTTCACAATCAGTTTATGCAGAAAACTCTAGCAGATCAGCAGTGCATCCCAAGACCTTAGCTATGTATGACAAATCGTGTTGATTCTGGTTCCAGTTCTATGAGATTATGCTTTGTTGATTTTAGTTCAGCTTTTAACACTCTGGTGCCTTCGCGCCTTGTAGCCAAGTTAGGCATGCCCAAAAGTATGCAAGTGGCTATTTAGTTTCCTGACTGACAGACACCAAGTGGTGTGAGGAGGAGGAGGTTCACCATACTGGATGTTCTGAGCTCATAGGTAATAACAATTATGGTGCTGTTATTGTGGCTTCCCAGCCTAATATAGTACTTTGATCACAAATATCAGCACTCTAATTGTGCTTAAGGAAGTTAGTATTTATTCTTCATTGAAAATGTAAGGCAACTTCACATTAATAGTTGTAGGGTAAGTAGGCACACTCTAGAAGGGATTTAGTATTAATACATATACTTTAATTATTAAAGTATATGTATTAATACTAAATCCCTTCTAGAGTGTGCCTACTTACCCTACAACTATTTTTACTCATTTATATACAGCATTTGGGTGTGCTGATAAGTAGTGCACCTCATTATCCATCCTACCAAACAGTGAGCTACTATCTTCCTAAATACTTGAAAACTTCACATTAATGTTGTGACGTTTCGGTCAACATGAACTTTTTCAAACACAAGTTGCCAGTGGAATAAAGTGTGTCAAAGAAGTAAGAAACAAGCGATGGAAAGGTGAGCACAGTGCCCCCCCCATCCCCCGCACCCCGTTAAGGATGGCGTAGCCGGGAGCACAGTGCCCTATTCAGGATGGCCTGGCGGAGAACCCCTCCCCTTCAGGACGCTGCATCAGAGACTACTCCACATCCACCCCCCCCACACCCCCCCGTTCAGGATCCCCGAGGGGAGCAGACTGTCAGCTGTAACACACAGCTGACAATCTGCTTCAAACGGCCAAAATTGGTGCTGGCACCCATGTCGGCCGTTTAACCCCTTCCATGCCCCCCCCACCTGAATTAATACTGTCCACATTAGTGCCCCCAATAGTATTAATGCCCCATTAATGCCCCCCCCAGTAATAGTAATATCCCCATAATTGCACCCCAGAATTAATGTCCCCAATTAGTGCCCTCAGCAATAAGTAAGAGTAATGGGCCCATTAGTGCCCCCAGTTAAAATAATGCCCCCATTAGTGCACCCCAGAATTGATGCCCCCCCCATTTGTGCCCCAGGAAGAATAATGCCCCTATTTGTGCCCCCCAGGAAGAATAATGCCACCATTAGTGCCACCAGTTGGAATAATGCCCTCATTAGTGCCCCAGTTAGAATAATGCCCCCCATTAGTGTCCCCAGTTAGAATAATGCCTCCATTAGTGCCCCCAGTTTAAATAATTCCCCCAGTTAGAATAATGCCCCCTTTTATTGCCCCCCGTTAGAATAATCCCCCCATTAGTGCCCCCAGTTAGAATAATGCCCCTTTTATTGCCCCCAGTTAGAATAATGCCCCCTATTAGTGCCCCCAGTTACAATAATGCCCCCTATTAGTGCCCCCAGTTACAATAATGCCCCCTATTAGTGCCCCCAGTTACAATAATGCCCCCTATTAGTGCGCCCTTCTCTGCAAAAAAAAAAGAACTCACCTCCTCCATTTGCTCACACTGTGGTGAACCCTCACTGCTGACTGGAGGACAGGACCTGTGCTCCAGCATGATGACGTCTTACAGGTTCTGTCCTCCAGTCAGCAGCACAAGAAAATGTAGGGGAGGAGTGCATTTTTTTATTTTATTTTTTAATTAACACGAGGGGGGGGGAGGCTGCTCTGCAGTGGAAGCGCTCTTTAGTAGCAGTCCTATTTGGAAACTACTGGCAACATTGCCAGTAGAAATAAATTGCCGGCACTGGCAGGGCCACTAAAATACTGGCCTTGCCGGTGAGATACCAGCTGGATGGCAACCCTACTTTAGGTATGGTATGAATGAAGTGGAGGTAGTTAAGAAAATAAAAGCATACCTGCCATTTCAGGTGACTTTTCAGAATAAGCTGACATCTGTGACCATGGAGAATAGCACTATTTCTGGCCATTGTATGACTTTTATCCTGCATTTCTCTCCAGTTTTCTTCTCTGTAGGTTCCATCTCTTTTTATCAGTTTTCTCAGTTTTTCGCTCCAGAGTGAGTGGAGACTAGCTGCAATGATGTCTCTCATACACAGCAGAGGGCCAAGAGGAGATCCTGCTCCCCCATATGTCTCCTGCAGATGTGGATCCGTTGCTGGGATGAGGAAGAAAAGAGTCACTGCTTTGACACCTACCAATGGCTAGAGTGAAGTTACTGCTGTACATCAAATGCACCGTGTCCCAGTGTCTTCCATCAAATGTACTTGCTGTTCTCTACAGGCTGCGTGGTCAGCTAGTCATAATGTGTGGCTGACTATGGAGCCTCTGAAAAAAGTCACTTCGAGCCATGTCACTTCTATGAGGAGAGAAGGATGTGGATGATGTGTGTCTACACTGTTCTGATACTGAACCACAAAAAAGATTAAATTCTGGGACTAGGGAAAAATATTGAGTTAACGAATAGCTGAGAGATTGGAAACAGACGGTGGTTATTAGCAGCGGGGTACCACAGGGGTCAGTATTGGGTCCTCTTCTTTTTAGGCCCCATTCACACGTCCGTATTTTTGCACATCCTGGAAAACGGTCAGTTTTTTGCGGATCCGTTGTTCCGCAAAAACCTCAGTTTTTCCAGGACATCCGTTCCGTTTTTCCGTAAAAAACATAAAGGATGTATCCATATGTCATCCGTTTTTTGCGGAAAAACGGAAGGATGAATGACATCTGTACCTTTTCTTTTTTTTCTCCCCTCCTGGGATCCATAGACTTTCATTGTGTTACGGACCGCAATTCGGGAGAAAAGTAGGAGGATTTCTTTATGCGGACAGTCGGAACAGTCGGACACACGGATGCGGACACCACACGGTGTACTGTCCGCATTTTTTTGGGACCCCTTGAAATGAATGGATCCGCATCCTATCCGTATAATTGTCCGCAATTGCGGAAAAGGATGCGGACACATTATATGGACGTGTGAATGAGGCCTTAATGCGTTTATGATTGACCTTACATAAAACTATGTGGCACTGCAGGTTGCCATGACCGTTCTGTCATTAGGCAGGGATTCACAGTGAAGAAAATCTGGCAGGGGCACACTCAGGGAAGATCCTTGATGTGAGAGCACCCCCTACTGGCTATAACATTAAGGGCTCATTCAGACGACCATATGAATGGGTCCACATCCGTTCCGCAATTTTGCAGAATGGGCGTGGACCCATTCATTTCAATGGTGTTGCAATGGACAAGAATAGGCATTTTCTATCATAGTGCCAGGCTATGTGCGGTCCGCAAAATGCGTAACGCACGCGGGCCGGTATCCGTGTTTTGCGCAAAACACTATGGTCACCTGAATGAGCTCTAACTGTAATGCTACAGCCTGTGAATTAACCTCTTTTTGCCCTGAGATTGGCAGAAAGTGGTTAATTCACTTTTTTTCATAAATAAAATAAAAAGTAAAAAAAGGAATATTTCTTAATTAAAAGTGAAATTAAGAAAATGAAAGGTATAGCTATACTTATTAGTTTTAGCAATAGTATAACAGACTACATACACACACGTACACACATTTACCCCATTTTTCTTTCATAAAAATATATATGTATATTTATTAGTTTTACCAATAGTATAGTGGACTTTTATTTATTATTTATTATAAGAGGGTTTTTTGTGTGTAGAATATATAAATACACACATATTTTTTCATTTATAAAAAAAAGTTAAAAGCTTAAAATGTCCAAATTTCCCCAAGATAAATTCTTTAGGAGATCAACATATAAATAGTCACTTTGAAGGAGTTTCTAATGTTTTAGCGCTGTACTATACTGGCAGTACGGTGCCTCTTACAGGAAAATATGGTTCCCAGCCAGAGCTTCAGTCCAAGACCACACAAATATGATATAGCATGTACTGATATTATTCAGTGAGATTCACCCATTGAGTGATATCAGTATGGTGATTGTGTCCCTTGTTAGCATATCAAAGGCAGGAAGGGCACAGTGTAAAAGCAGTTGGACAACATTCTCTTGGCCAACAGATTGGGAAGATATTTGGGTGGTCATAGGGTGGAGTCCATGGTGGGGGGCTGGGGCACAGGAACATATATCCTTTGAAAAACTTAGGATTCCTCGCTCTCTCTTCCTGCCAGCCCTTGAACCAACAGCATTGTAATGTCTGTGAGGGTTGTATGTTACTCCTAGGGTACTGTATATGAAGGACTGGAGGGCTGTATATAATATACTGAATAAATGGGTTATATAAGAAACAAAGACAGCAGCTTAGGAACAGAATAAAAGGGAAGGAATTGGAGATAGATATAAATCTCCAATTTCCAATAAGCAACAATTCCCTTCATCAGTGCCATAGAGCCAGCGATAGAAAAATAGGTTGGCAAAATACACTCCAGTCTTGCAGTGAGACCAGCCGGAAGATAAATTACACAAATAGCATCCATTTTCACAGTACAAACATACAGCAATGGTTTTAGAAATGTTTTGTCTTGAAATATTTTGTATATTGATTAGAAAGAAAAAACACACTTTTTACATAATTTTCACATTTTTTGATTAAAAAAACATTATATTTGTCATCTGATGGCACAAAAGAAAGGTCTAAAGCAGGGTTCTCCAACATGAGGGCTGCATGTGACTTCTGAGACTCTTCCCTGCGGCCCGTGAGACCTCTGGGGGAGAAAGATGCCCAGTTAACTGATGAGCGATTCCACTGTGGAAGCGCTCATTAGTAAAGAACAGGAGGATCAGAGAGTGGTAAGTATGTCACTGCTAGTGATGCACTGGCATTGCACACCATTCCTCAGTCCTCTTCAATCTGTGTCGGCAGCATCCTGCGTTCTGACAGTGTACAGTCATGGCCAAAAGTTTTGAGAATGATACAAATATTAATTTTTACAAAGTCTACTGCTTCAGTTTTTATAATGGCAATTTTCATATACTCCAGAATGTTATAAAGAGTGATCAGCTTAACAGCAATTACTTGCAAAGTCAATATTTGCCTAGAAAATGAACTTTATCCCCCAAAACACATTTCAACATCATTGCAGCCCTGCCTTAAAAGGACCAGCTAACATCGTTTCAGTGATTGCTCCATTAACACAGGTGTGGGTGTTGATGAGGACAGGGCTGGAGATCAATCTGTCATGATTAAGTAAGAATGACACCACTGGACACTTTAAAAGGAGGCTGGTGCTTGGCATAATTGTTTCTCTTCTGTTAACCATGGTTATCTCTAAAGAAACACGTGCAGTCATCATTGTACTGCACAAAATTGGCCTAACAGGGAAGAGTATCGCAGCTAGAAAGATTGCACCTCAGTCAACAATCTATCGCATCATCAAGAACTTCAAGGAGAGAGGTTCCATTGTTGCCAAAAAGGCTCCAGGGCACCCAAGAAAGACCAACAAGCGCCAGGACCGTCTCTTAAAAGTGTTTCAGCTGCGGGATCGGGCTACCAGCAGTGCAGAGCTTGCTCAGGAATGGCAGCAGGCAGGTGTGAGTGCATCTGCACGCACTGTGAGGCGGAGACTCTTGGAGCAAGGCCTGGTCTCAAGGAGGGCACCAAAGAAGCCACTTCTCTCCAGAAAAAACATCAGGGACAGACTGATATTCTGCAAAAGGTACAGGGAGTGGACTGCTGAGGACTGGGGTAAAGTCATTTTCTCTGATGAATCCCCTTTTCGATTGTTTGGGACATCTGGAAAACAGCTTATTCGGAGAAGATGAGGTGAGCGCTACCACCAGTCTTGTCTCATGCCAACTGTAAAGCATCCTGAAACCATTCATGTGTGGGGTTGCTTCTCAGCCAAGGGAATCGGCTCTCTCACAGTCTTGCCTAAAAACACAGCCATGAATAAAGAATGGTACCAGAATGTCCTCCGAGAGCAACTTCTCCCAACCATCCAAGAGCAGTTTGGCGATCAACAATGCCTTTTCCAGCATGATGGAGCACCTTGCCATAAAGCAAAGGTGATAACTAAATGGCTCAGGGAACAAAACATAGAGATTTTGGGTCCATGGCCTGGAAACTCCCCAGATCTTAATAACCATTGAGAACTTGTGGTCAATCATCAAGAGACGGGTGGACAAACAAAAACCTACAAATTCTGACAAAATGCAAGCATTGATTGTGCAAGAATGGACTGCTATCAGTCAGGATTTGGTCCAGAAGTTGATTGAGAGCATGCCAGGGAGAATTGCAGAGGTCCTGAAGAAGAAGGGTCAACACTGCAAATATTGACTTGCTGCATTAACTCATTCTAACCGTCAATATAAGCTTTTGTTACTCATAATATGATTGCAATTATATTTCTGTATGTGATAAAAATATCTGACAAACACACATAAAAACCAGAGGGCAGCAGATCATGTGAAAATATAATATTTGTGTCATTCTCAAAACTTTTGGCCATGACTGTACAGCTGCAGGACATGGGAACATCGTTGCTGTGGACTTTGGAACACAATGAAGTGCTGGTACCAGGATGCAACTCAAGATCCAGAATGGTAGCGGCGCCAAAAGGAGATAAGAGGTGAGGTTTTTTTTTGCTGTCTAATCTGAGTTCTGCTTTTAAGGGCAAAGGGGTTGTGTGTAATCTGGAGTCTGATTTGAGGTCTGCATTTAGGGGCAGAGGGGTTGAGTGTAATTTGGGGTCAGATCTGGTGTCTGCTCTAATGTCTACATTTAGGGGCAGGGGTTGGGAGGAATCTAGGGTCTGCTCTGAGGTCTGCATTTAAGGGCAGCGGGGTTGGGTGCTGGTTATAGGGTGAGGAAGCATTCTTATTTGGGGTTAAAGAGGTTTTCCAGGCTTTTTCACATTGATGACCTTTCCTCAGGATAGGTCATCAAAATCAGATCGACAGGGGGTCCGACACCCGGCCCCCCCCCCACCAATCAGCTATATGAGGAGATGGCGTGTGCACGTGCCGCCTCCCTTCTCTCTTCCTGCTCTGCTGCTGTATATCTATGGGACAGCAGCAGCAGATAGGAAGAGAGAAGGGAGACGGCACATGCGCACTGCCCTCGCCGTCTCCTCGTATAGAAGATCAGCGTGGGTGCCGGGTGTCAGACCCCACCGATCTGATATTGATAACATCAATATGAAAAATGGTTGGGTGATGACTATAGGGGAGGCAGTGGTCTCATATGAGGTCTATAAACTAGGGGTCTAATTTGGGTCTGTATAAATTTGGAGTCTATTCTGGGGACTGTATGAATTTGAGGAGAGGATTTGGGGTGTAATCTTGGCTCTGTAAAAATTTGGGGGCTGATCTGGGGTTTATATGAATTTCAGGGTTTATTTTGGGTATTTATGGAGTTTGGGGTTGTGTTCGAATTTTAGGTACTTGACTCGGGGTCTCTGTTAATTCTGGGGTCTGGTCTGGGAGTCTTTATTAATTTATGGGTCTCATCTGGTGTTTGTATTAAGAAGGGGTTGTTCAGCCATGTGAAATTTAATTTTGAAAACTGATTAGAATTCTAACAAAGAGTAGTGATACGTTTTTCATTCCACTGTCCTAACCACTAGAGGAGCTCTTGGCATCAGTCCCAGAAATGGATGACTAAGAGAAAACTTTGGGCCGTGAGCCTGACACGCATATTTGCTGTATATGTGATATATGTGGATTTTACACATCTGTTAGGACCTCTTCACATGTCATTTATGTCAAGCCAGCTATTTTAGGCCAGGAGCCGGACACAACACTTAAGTGCACATATCCAGCATCTATCCACTGAATGCCAGACAGAAAAACTGTGCTATCCTCAGCGTAGGTCATCAGTGTCAGATAGGTGGGGGTCTGATATCAACAGGAGAGTTGGTGGACGTAGGAGGGAGGCAGAAAATCAATCTAGCTTCTCAATGGCAGTGTTGTAAACCCCAGTGACTGTCTGTGTGCTAGATGACGTTGCTGGATGCCATCGACTATGTACTGAGGTCATATAATTTTCCTGAAGCTCTGAGCGTCAGGTCCTTCCGGGTCTTCACAGTATTAATAAGTTGATACTGTAATAAACCTACCTTCCAAAGCTGCGGATCTTGTACATCAGGTGTGATGTACGCAGACGGCTGCCCTGAAACTAGTAGTACTTTAAGTATTGAAAACATAATAAAGGCACTGATAAGGGCAATGATGTCTCAGGTGGGCCACTGGGCATCACCACACTGGGAATTTTCTGGGTGGGATAGTCCAACATGCCCAGTCTCTGTTTATGTTTTGGAACTTGAATTGACACTCTCTTTGTTGTTCTCTCCTGGATTTGACCCGGTCCATCCGTTTATTCCTCCTGGTTTGCTGTTGTCATCTGTCATTTTAGGTGCCTGTTTATTACACTTTTCTTCCTTAGGCCCCTGCACCTAGTCAGGAAGGGATCTCCGTCCAATTGTGGGCCGTCGTTTAGAACTGATTGCGCTAGTATGTAGGGACAGTGATGTGGGTACAATTTTAGGGCTCTATTTCTTTAAAGGACCTGAGTATGCAACATTCATATCTGATGAGTTGACACTGCCTGACCTTAAAACAACACTCTCTGCTGAGGTGGTCTGCTGCATGATTAAATCATTGACCACTTTGCACTGCTCATACAGACACTATAGCATATGCAAGGTGTACTTCCAGTGAGTTGGAACATTGCAGATGAAGTGGTGTAGACGGTTCTGTTGCTGCAAGTTCAGGTGGGCGTTCCTGGCCACATACTGTAAGAATTGCTTAAATGTGAGGACAGTCTCTTGGACATGGCCAGCACCTTCTGCAAGCCACTGCACTTAAATTTTGTCGTACAAGGTTGTTGTTTTTTATCACATGCGCTGTGCGTGAATTATTTTTCCCAAATGCGGCATGACCACTATGTTCCTGCCATTGTCGGCAACCACTTAGAGTTGGCTTCAGATGTTCACAGTGGCAATTGCAAGAAACAGCTCATTTTCTCCACAGCGTGACAGTATAAAACAGGAAATTCTTTTTTGGAGAAATAATGGTGGCTAGGTATATTCCATTGATGCAGAACATATGCCATCAGTTCCCCAAAGACAGCAGAATCCACTAATTGGTATAGTAGCGACTGCACCGCTAGCAACTTGACTAGCTTGCAGTTAAGCATGCACACATTGGAGCATGGAGTTGTTTCCTGGTCACATTCTGTTATCGATGACTGACAACAGTGTCGAGTAGGAGGTACACTCTGTGCGGGAGAAGCAGTAACTGATGATGGGGAGGACACTGTACTGCAAGTGGATGCGATATGGTTTCCACAATAAAGATCGTGAAAGGAGAAGACTCTTGTTCCGCTCGCTGGTGGCTAGTTCTATTTTCCTATAGTACCTGGTGATGCGACTTCATGTGCTGCAACAGAACTGTGGTGCCTATGTTTGTGTGGTGCCTACTTTTGTGTTTGAATGCCCACAGCTTATTAGAATCCTGCAAATCTTGCACACAACAAAGCGTTCTTCTTTCGGGATGGTGGAGAAAAGCTGAAAAACAGGAGATACTCACAGAGAGCTAGTGGCAGCTTAGGTCTATTACTTTTGAGCCTGCATCCACAGTATCAGCAATATCACAAGTTCCCGAACTAACGATTATAGAAGCAGATCTGGCCCTGACAGTTTTTTTGAGGCCTTCAACCTCCTCTTGTGATGTTAGCACCTTGATCCTGCTCCCAGGTCCTATTCAACACATAATCATCTTCAAAGTCCCCTCCACGTTTATCAGACTGTGATATGCCATTGTTGCTACTACTGCCCCTATTGCCACCCTGTGCTTACAAGTGCTACTAGTGCAGTGTCCGGGTTTGGGGTCCCCTGGACACCGTCGAGGTGTCACCACATATTACTGCTCTCCGGAAGGGTTGTTAAGGCGTGGTGCACCCCAATGGGAAATAAGTCCAGAGAGTCAGGGTCGGCAGTAAACCAGGGTGCTTCTTTTACTGGAATTCAGGTGCAAAACAATACAGGCGAGGCATAGGACTGGCTTCTCCAATCTCCTCCCTAGCAGAAGAAGGGTTTGGTGCTGAGGAAAGGCCTGCGCTAGCTGTCCCTCTTTCTCTTCAGAAGGCTGGTACCCTGGTCCAAGGCTGATGATCCAGGGTCTGTGGCAGCGTATCCCCGTCCATGTCTCCTTCTCGTCCCTCAGTAGTCCGTCAGATTCTCCTCTTCAAGCACTGGTCCCTAACTGCAACAACACTAAGGGCTCTGACTGCTGTCCTTATATACTGTGTCTGCTAGACTAGAACCTTCTAGTGGGAGGGGTGGAGTGGAGAAGCTCAGCACAAACAGATACAATGTTGCAGTTAATGGTAATGACTCAGCAGGTGTTTCTGACACAAACAAGTTTTCAGACATAACAACAGCTAAAACCAGACAGTTAAAAGGTCAGGCTGTCTGATTTTTGGTGGTAAACAAGTCTGGGTTTTTCCCTCCAAAACATAGTGGTAAACAAGTCTGTTTTTCTCTTATGGTAGCAGTGGAAAATTACCAGCTCCATAATCCAAGCTCTAACAGTCTCTCAATATTCATTTAACCCTTGTAGGTCAAATAAAGTAAGAAGTTTTTAACTTTGCATAGGGGAAATATACAAATGTCCAATTTCTAAGTGCTCCTGGCTCCCGGGCACTGCACTCTCCCCTACTTTAACTGTGGCGTCCCCGACACAGTCACGACCATCTAAAAAAGAAGATTTGTGCAACAGGCACCAACTATGTACATTCTGTTTTGAGATAGTCCATCGTTAGGGGCCTTCAATTTTCCCCTAGGTTTCTGGCTCTAGAATGTCACAAACTGGATTCATCAAGTGCTCGTTGTGTTCCACTTTGGATTGATGGTCTGTTGATGCTGTCATCTGTCTGGCATTGATGTATCCTGGCAGTTGGTTCTATGGAACATGTTGAATGCAAGTGGACAGAATGCATGTGGCTGATTAAGGCTGTGGTCATCAAGTTGGAAGGTCTTCACTGGTCACTTCTGGGGCAGAACAGGACAGCAGGTACTGTATTCAAGTCGCAGAGTTAGGACAAGTAGGGCTAGACTCTCCCCTACTTTTTCAATGGCTCTCTGGCCGGCATCTGCACCTGTAGCAAAAAGACTCAAAAGGACATCATTAACTGGGCCGAACCAAGTACTGGACTGGCAAACAGTAACACCAACATTGTCATCATGCACAATACACATTGTGTACATGAGAAAGCCCTTTCTCAACATGGTCATTACAGTATGTCAAGCATCATTTTGACCCCTTTTCACTTAACCCTTTACAGGGTTTACCTTAAAGCCTTTTATCATAGCTTTCAGCAACACAATAATATTTTCCAAAGGATACATTATCAGCATAAATGGGCAGCATTACAGATGAACCTTTGAAGCATAGGTATAGTCGAACAATATATCATCACATCTTCATACTAATGCAGTTCTGAACCATAAAACACATAACGGAGATATTGCTGGAACTGTTAATCTGGGTATCTGGCTGGTTTGATCCCTGTGGTGGTTCTTTCAGATCTCCTGGGTTGTGTCTCGATCACAGGTTCGGAAAGAGCATTGTTGGTGACCTCGGCACTGGAATCGCAAAGTTCAGGAATGCTAGACATAGGTAATGACATTTTTGGTACCATCCACCATTCTAGAATTGAGAACCAGTTAAAGGGGGCCTCCCGTACTGTAGCTGGTTTTAATTTGATTTCTGCATTTTCAGTTTGTATATTTTCTTGAGATGTAGGGGTTTCTTCCCCAAGTTCCTTGGATAAACACAGCTTCAATTGATTACGGTGAACAATTTTTAGGTTTTCTTCACCCTGTTTATTTATCTGATAGGTTTCTGCAGTTGGGATGGCTTTGATCCTGTAGGGTACAGATTCCCATTTATTTTCTAGTTTGTTTGTCCTGTGTTGTTTGCGCAACCATACGTGATCTCCTACACATAGTGGTTTAGCCTCAGCTTTGGCATTATAGTCGTCCATTTGTTTTTGTTGAGCATCCTGGGTTGTTTCATTGGTGATTTTTTGGATCAGTTTCAGACGCCTCAGTTGCTCTTTTCCCCAGTCACTTTGTGGTAGTAGGTTGTTATCATGGTCAGTTGACACACTCAGCAATATGTCGGCCGGCAACCAACTTTTGTGTCCAGACATTAATGTGTAGGGTTCTTGCTTAGTTGAACAGTGCGGTGTATGGTTATATAGGAAAGTCAGTTTAGATACCCATGTTGGCCATTTTGCTTTCTCACAATCTGGCAATTTGCGCAATAGATTTATTATGTTTTGATTCATTTTTTCACATAAACCATTGCATTGTGGGTGATAGGCCGTTGTACGTATTTTTTTAATATTGTACAATGTGCACATTTCTTGGAATAATTGTGACTCAAATGCTGAGCCTTGGTCGGTCAGAATCTTTTCTGGTGGTCTGTGGACCTCAATAAACCTCTTTTCAAACACATCCACAGTGGTTGGCGCTGACAAGTCTTTTACGGGTATCACCATGGCATACTTGCTATAATGGTCAATGATTGTTAGGGCGTACACATACCCATCTCGGCTGGGTCTTAATTTAACATGGTCTAAGGCAATGAGCTCAAATGGCCTATGACTCTCAATTGGGTGCAGTGGTGCTTTTTGTCTGGGCTGGTCATCCCTATTAATCGCACTCGCGACACCATTTTTCTATGTCATCTCGCATTCCAACCCAAAAGAATCTCTGTCTGATAAGTGACTCTGTTTTCTGGCACCCAAAATGTCCGGATTGATTATGGTATGCATCCAGGATCAGATGGGCATCCTGTCTGGGTACCACAATCTGTTTAATACGGTCATGTGTCAGAGGATCAATAATGCGACGTTTGAGCTGACCCTTCTCATAAAAGAGGTGTTTCCTCTGTTTCAACAGTTTGAGCACCTCAGGGTCGGCGGTTTCTCTCTGATGTGGTGTAAGGTTCTTACCATATTGGAGCACAGGCAATAGTTCCCGTAGAACTCTGCTTTCACGTTGTAATTGGATCCAGTCCATTCTGGCTGCTTGTGGATGGATGGGATTTTGTTGACTGGTCTCTCTGGCAGTAATAGCATCTTGCTTGAGTCCCAGGACGAAAAAGGCTGGCATTTCAACGTCTTCCCAGCAGTCATCAGGCAGGTTGGCTGGTGCACCTATAGGAAATCTCGACAGGGCATCTGCATTAATATTACATTTGCCAGAACGGTATTTGATGGTAAATTTGTAATTGGCTAGTCTAGAGACCCAGCACTGTTCTATGGCACCTATATGAGGTCAAATGTTCCCTAAATTTTTCTGTAACTGCCCAGACCAAGGCGAGTAATTCGAGTTTAAAAGAGCTGTAATTACAGTCATTTCTTTCAGTAGGCCTCAGTGATCGACTGGCGTATGCAATGACTCGTTCACGTTGGTCTTGCACTTGAGCCAACACTGCTCCCAAGCCCTTCTTGCACGCATCCGTATACAGTCTGAAGGGTTTAGTATAGTCTGGGTAAGCAAGAATAGGGGCTTCGGTAAGTTTACATTTCAGATCATTAAAAGCGTTCTCCTGAGCACCAGTCCATACAATAGACGTCTTATTTGAACCTTTCTTATTAGGCTGGCCTTTTAACAAGTTCTGCAAAGGGGCTGCAACCTTAGTAAAATCCTGAATGAATCGTCTGTAATATCCAGCAAAGCCTAAAAATTTCTTTACTTCATAGATATTGGTAGGTGTGGGCCAATTTTTAACTGCAGCGATTTTATCAGGGTCAGGAAGAACCCCTTGAGCACTGACCACATGCCCTAGATAGTGCACCTCAGACTGCAATAAGTGGCACTTGGACGGTTTTACTTTGAGTCCATGTTTTATGAGTACAGCAAATACTTCAGACAGGTGTTGTAAATGGTCTTCGTAGGATTTAGAGTATATAATAATATCATCCAGGTACAATAGCATAGTCTCAAAGTTTTTGTGACCCAAGCAATACTCCATGAGACGCTGGAAAGTGGCTGGTGCATTACACAGGCCGAATGGCATATAATTGAACTCGTAAAGTCCCATAGGTGTAGTAAAAGCTGTCTTTTCCCGGTCGTTGGGTGCCATGGGGACCTGCCAGTAGCCACTAGTTAAATCTAAAGTAGAGAAGAATGCTGCAGAGCCGAGGGCTGATAGGGACTCTTCTATTCTAGGCAAGGGGTATGCGTCTTTATGTGTGATGTTATTTAATTTGCGATAGTCTACACAGAATCGTATTGTACCATCCTTTTTATGAACAAGCACTAAGGGTGCAGCCCAAGGGCTATGACTGTCCCGAATTACATTAGAGGCTTTCATGTCGTTCACTATCTGTTTCACTTGCTGGTACATGGCTGGTGGTATGGGCCTGTATCTATCTTTAATGGGTAGATGAGACCCAGTAGGGATGGTGTGGTGGATCACCTCTACCTTCCCAAAATCCGTAGGGTGTTTACTGAAAGCAGCCTCATGCTCTTTAACAACCTTCAGGGCGCCCTCCTTCCACTCAGCGGGAGTGTTCTGATCCCCAATGTGCAGTTGCTCCCACCAGAGACCTGCTGGACAGACTTCCGCCTGGCTGGCGGACTGCGTGACTGGACCGTCAAAATGGACAATATCATCGTTCCCAACATGTATTAATTTAGCAACAGTCTGGTATTTGTGCAACTGAATAGGTCGGTCACTAATGTTTAGCATGCGGATTGGCACCCTACCACGCTTCACAGTAACTAGACTGTGAGCAGCAAGCAAATATTCTTTTCCCCCATCCAGTATAGGTTCCACAAGGGCCTGGTAAGCTTTCCCATGTGGTCCTATACGTGCTTTACACCAAAGTAATGTCTCTGAGTGAGGTTGTAACCATATGGGTTTAGCATCAGTAACCCTTACATTTCCAATCTCACCCTTGTGATCACTGAAACTTTTGTGCCCCCTGAGTGCCCTCAGTGTATGCTGTAACACTCTGTGGTCCGGCAAAGGTGCTGTAACTAACTCTTGCTGGAGTATACACATCAATTCCTCCACACAGTTTTGCAAAATATTCATTCCCAATACAACTGGGGGAAAACCCTCATCATGCACGTGCACAACTATTAAACCTTGCCGCTGTAATTCAGTATTACCAATTTGAACAGTGGGCTCCCAGTATCCCTGGGATGCTATAGGCTGGCCATTGCTGGCGATCACATTTATCTTACTCTGAGTAGGATGGATAAGATGGTCTAGCTTCCAATGCTGCTGATAAAATGGCAATTGCATAGTAGTTACTTGTGACCCAGTGTCCACTAAAGCAAGACAGGACACACCATTGATTCTGACTGTAATTGTAGGACATTCACCAATGTATGCAGCAAAGTTTGGACCCAAGCAGTCTCCCCCTGAGGGTTGGTCCATGGCCCCAGGAGACACTAGTTTAACTTCGTGCATTCCCGCTCCAGATGACCAACGTCTTGACATTTACGACATATTGGTTGGCCACTGGCATCAAACTGGTCAGTGGGTAATCGACCATGATTCCTAGAATTACCATTAGAACCATATCTCGGTCTACCTCTAGGGTACCAAGTACCTCTATCAGGCTGACGGCTTTGTTTCATGCCCTGGACCTCTTTTTGTAACACCTCAACATTTTTTACAAGCTGCAACACCAACTCTTTCAGGTTAACTTCAGTATGTTCATCACGTTTGTTAACATTAGACTCTACTGGTTTACTCCTTTGTTCAGATAGAGTGGCACAATTATAACCTGGGTCTGAATCAGAACCCAGCACCTTTACTGCAAGCTCCTTAAAGTCAAGAAATGGCATATCAGGGTCTTGTAATGCAAGAATTCTTAACTGGGTTTTTACAGCATCTAGTCTGGCACCCTCTACAAACTGGTCTTTCAGAGTCCGGTCTGGGTTAAGTACCTCATGTGGATCCATGTGCTGGATGGCACGCAGCGATTCCTGGAGACTTAAAGCAAAATCTCGTAGGTTTTCACCTATTCTTTGTTTGTGGCTAAAAAAATGCATTTTTAACTCTGACAATGTGCGCCTGTCAAACATGCTGGCAAGTCTGTCAAAGATGTGGTCAGCAGGATGCTTTTCAGTACTGGGTCATGACTTTACCTCTCTTAGGGCTGCTCCCTCCAATTGACCAATCAACATAGCAACTTTCTGTTCATCATTAAGGGAAATCATCTTGTAAATGGCGCTTATCTGATCCCTAAAAGCTTTGAGGCCTGTAGGCTCTCCTCCATATTTCGGTAACCAAAAAATATGGTACCGACAAGGGTATAGTTGGAGACGGGCTAGAAACCCCAGAACTGGCAGGCACATCACGGTCTCCATCTACTGACATGGCAGCAAAGTATAGTAGCACTATGAGACAGTAATTCAGTTCCTCACTAGCAAATCTCTAGCTAATAATGCAGGACACAGTCTCACTAGCACAGTCACTTGCTTGTGGCGAACCCCACAAGGGGAACACTTACAGTACAGATGCTTCTATGTTGCTGGTTCACCTCAGATACGAGATGGGGCGTTTCTGTAGTTGCCACTGGCTGTCTTGATCCACGGGAGCTGGATCCACGATGACTGTTGGTGCTGGACTGGATCCTGTTCGTGATGCCAAATTGCAGTGTCCGGGTTTGGGGTCCCCTGGACACCGTCGAGGTGTCACCACGTGTTACTGCTCTCCGGAAGGGTTGTTAAGGCGTGGTGCACCCCAATGGGAAATAAGTCCAGAGAGTCAGGGTTGGCAGTAAACCAGGGTGCTTCTTTTACTGGAATTCAAGTGCAAAACAATACAGGCGAGGCATAGGACTGGCTTCTCCAATCTCCTCCCTGGCAAAAGAAGGTTTGGTGCTGAGGAAAGGCCTGCGCTAGCTGTCCCTCTTTCTCTTCAGAAGGCTGGTACCCTGGTCCAAGGCTGATGATCCAGGGTCTGTGGCAGCGTATCCCCGTCCTTGTCTCCTTCTCGTCCCTCAGTAGTCCGTCAGATTCTCCTCTTCAAGCACTGGTCCCTAACTGCAACAACACTAAGGGCTCTGACTGCTGTCCTTATATACTGTGTCTGCTAGACTAGAACCTTCTAGTGGGAGGGGTGGAGTGGAGAAGCTCAGCACAAACAGATACAATATTGCAGTTAATGGTAATGACTCAGCAGGTGTTTCTGACACAAACAAGTTTTCAGACATAACAACAGCTAAAACCAGACAGTTAAAAGGTCAGGCTGTCTGATTTTTGGTGGTAAACAAGTCTGGGTTTTTCCCTCCAAAACATAGTGGTAAACAAGTCTGTTTTTCTTTTATGGTAGCAGTGGAAAATTACCAGCTCCATAATCCAAGCTCTAACAGTCTCTCAATATTCATTTAACCCTTGTAGGTCAAATAAAGTAAGAAGTTTTTAACTTTGCATAGGGGAAATATACAAATGTCCAATTTCTAAGTGCTCCTGGCTCCCGGGCACTGCACTAGTACCACCAACACAGATATGCAAGGGGTCTCCTGCTTGCCCCTTAATATTCTCCTCATAGCAGTCCAAAATCTGACTGTTCTCACAGAACTCATCAACAGGGAGACTCTAGTCAGTATTTTCCATAATGTGTGGAGAATTTTTGCCTCTTCTTAAGAAGAAAGACAGGTGTCCCTAAGAGCAGGTGGAATGCTGAGACCCCTGGCTCCAAAGCACAATGTGTGACTCAGAGGGGGCATCAGCATCATCCTGCTGTGACCGAGCATGTGAGCCATCCAATCCACAATCTCATTGTCAGGATAATGACTACTGTCACACGCAACTAGGGATAGTGTAGCCCTAAACTGCTCGGACCCACTATCCCTACCTACTTGTATGATCACCCTAGACAGTGACCTACAACTGGACCACAGTCCCTATACTGCAATATGTAAATGGCGACACACAAACAGGGACAGACATACAAACACAATAAACGTAGTAGTACGGAAAAAGGGTCAAAAGCCAGATGGTCAACACAGTACAAGTACGCCCAAGGCAAGCAAGAAGACACAAACACGAGTCAAAACCAGAAGATCAAATATAATACTATAACGCCGGAAGCGGAAAACATAACCACAAAGTCAAATCCAGAAAGTCACAGCCAGGAGAGTTTTCAAAAATCGCTGGGAACAGTATGGGGAGCCAGATCACAGAAATTCACAGGCAGGTGCCGGCCTTTATACTCAGAGAACAGCAACTCACATGGGTGCAGTAACTACATGCTGGGTGGAGCTGCCACTCATGTGCCTTGACATTCGGGAGCCCCGCCTCACTGGCCCGGGGCTCTGACATCAGTGAGGGTTGGGCCATAGTCATGGGAACCTTGACACTCATCCTCTTTGTCTTCAATAATAATGCAATGTCAATTGAAAACCAGGGAGAAATGTGGCCTACCACTACTATTACAGCCTGACTGCTGGTACTGTACTGATGTTTATACTACTACTCAGATTGTGACTCTTGGGTTACAAGGCATGAATCTTATATTTTTATTCATTCTTTACCAGACATTTCATTATGAGGCCTATAAATGAACAGTCATGTGTTTGGTACGCAGATTACTAAATGGTACTAGCAAAATTGCAATTGTTATTTCTGTAATTTAAAGACAGAGGTGCAATTAAAGGGGTTGTCCGAGTTATGAAAAAAATATATAGCACTGTAAATCTGATGGGCAGCAATATATAACTAAGTTAAGCAAGTTTTAGGCAAAAAATCCATATTTCCTAATTTCCCTGGTTCTCTTCTGGTCTTTGTTTACATGCAATAACAACAATCTTAGCCCCTCCCCCTTCTCCCCACTCTCTGCAAAGGGAATGAATACAAGTGCTGAGTGACATGTCTGCCTGCTGGAATACTCAGCAGCATGTTGTATGTGTAGAACTATAAGTCCCAGCTGTACAATGACACTGCTGATACATACACGAATTTCTCCCTACCTGTTCTTGTACAATACAATTCTTCTATAGCTCCTTGCCCAGCATTTGTCTCCTCTCACTGCTGCAGCTACTATTTGTTGTAAACCTTGAGCCCTCAGTGTGTTCTGGCTGAAGGGGTTAATGTTTTATCTGAAGGAAACCAGGGAGAGAGCAGATAGCAGCCCGACAAAGAAAGGGGGCGTGGCCAGTGACATCTCATGTACAGACTCTTATCTGAACTCTGAGGCTTGTGCAGGAAACATCAGAGACCAGGGAGATAAGCTGACATCATAGGTCATGTGACCCTCAGTCAACTCTGAGAAACCAGCAGCTTTAGAAACACAAAGTATATGGGAAAGTTGTTATACCTGACAAGTTAGAAACATATAAAGAACAAAAAAATAACTCGGACAACCCCTTTAAATGTCTCTTCCCTTCTACTGATACACTGAACACTGGTATTGACAATTTACAATGATAATAATGTAGTTTGCAGTAAAATGCATTTGCTATACACTGAATGGTATCTTGCAATAATATACTACGCATTTAATAATACTATAATTGCATTATTGCAGTAAAATGTTTTGTTATAACGCTGGATAGTATCTTGCAGTAATATACAATGCATTTAATAACACTGGCATAATGCATTGAAATGCCCCGTTACAAACAGTAAATAGAAATATATATATATTTTTTAAAATGGGCAATTCCTCAAGGTTTGTAGCCAAATGTATGCTATTGGGGTGCTGACAATAAGCCTATGAACTGTAGAATATTTTTTAACAAAAAAAGCTGTCTGGTTTATACAGAAAACTATAACTTTCTTGCAGAATTCTGTAATGCAACTTGCCAGCAAGCTGTATGAAACAGCTAAGCTGTATGAAACAAGTGAGACAGTAACCAGTCTCAGTAAGAGAAAGAATTTGTGACTCCAACATCTTCTCTAAACAGATAAAACTTGCAATGTTTCAGCTATATACTAGCAAACTATATATATAGTACAGACCAAAAGTTTGGACACACCTTCTCATTCAAAGAGTTTTCTGTATTTTCATGACTATGAAATGCCAAGAGTGTGCAAAGCAGTAATCAAAGCAAAAGGTGGCTACTTTGAAGAACCTTGAATATAAGACATATTTACAGTTGTTTCACACTTTTTTGTTAAGTATATAATTCCACATGTCTTAATTCATAGTTTTGATGCCTTCAGTGTAGGGCTGCAGTAAACGATTATTTTAGTAATCAAGTAATCTACCGATTAATCCAACGATTAATCGAGTACTCTAATAAGAAATAGCTAATTAAAAGAACGTTTACCCTGACCTCCTCCCCCCCCCCGTGCTATCAGTCCTATATGTCATTAGTTACCCCCAATGCCATCAGCTCCCCTGTGCCATCAGGCCCCTATGCCTCCAGCTTGCCCCCCAATGCCACCAGGTGCCTCCAGTTTGCCCCCCAGTGCCACCAGGGCCCTCCAGTTTGCCCCCAGTGCCACCAGGGGCCTCCAGTTTGCCCCCCAGTGCCACCAGGGCCTCCAGTTTGCCCCACAGTGCCACCAGGGGCCTCCAGTTTGCCCCCCAATGCCACCAGGTGCCTCCAGTTTGCCCCCCAGTGCCACCAGGTGCCTCCAGTTTGCCCCCCAGTGCCTCCAGCTTGCCCCCAGTGCCACCAGCTTGCTCCCAAGTGCCTTCATGTGCCCCCCCCATTCCCATAAGATGCCACCAGCTTGCTCCCCAGTGCCATCAGCTTGCCCTCCAGTGCCATCAAGTGCCCCCCAGTTCCACCATCTTGCCTCCCAGGGCCACCAGGTGCCTCCAGTTTGCCCCCCAGGGCCTCCATCTTGCTCCCCAGTATGCCCCCAGTGCGCCTCCCAGTGCCTCCAGCTTGCGCCCCCAGTGCCACCAGGTGCTTCCAATTTGCTTCCTAGGGCCTCCAGCTTGCTCCCCTGTATCTCCAACCTGCCCCCAGGTGCCTCCAGCCTGCCCCCCAGTGCCACCAGGTGCCTCCTACTTGCCCCCAGTGCCTCCAGTTTGCCCCCCTCAGTGCCTCCAGCTTGCCCCCCTCAGTGCCACCAGCTTGCCCCCCCTCAGTGCCACCAGCTTGCCCCCCCTCAGTGCCTCCAGGTTCAGTCCTCCCCCACCATCAGTTCTCTCCTGCAGCAGTTAAGATGTAATACTTACATGTCCTGTAGAAGCGCCTCCGTACACGCCCCGGCTCTTCCATGGTCCCGCGCTGCACATTGTTCCTGACGTACACACTGCATCATGACGCAGTGTGACGTCGGGTCAAAGTGCAGCGCAGGACCATGGAAGAGCCGGGGCGTGTATGAAGGTGCTTCTACAGTTCATGTAAGTATAACCTGTTAACTGCTGCAGCCGGCGGAGACCACAGAGCGGAAGTAATTTTACTCCCGCTCTGTGGTCACATGACACAAACGAATCCTCGATGCAGAAAATTTGCATCGAGGATTTTTCTGTGTCGAAATCATCGAGTACATCGATGAATCGTTTCAGCCCTACTTCAGTGTGAATCTACAATTTTCATAGTCATGAAAATACAGAAAACTCTTTGAATGAGAAGGTGTGTCCAAACTTTTGGTCTTTACTGTATATATATATATATATATATATATATATATATATATATATATAGTGGTGATGTATATAGTAAAGTGCATGGTAGATGTATGGTGAGGGGTGTATCTCACCCAGTTGTTCAGATTAGCTGGGTGAGATAACTGAAATCCTGAAGTGGTGCTGCTTCAGCAAGGCATAGCTTGCTGGAGTTTGTTTTCTTGGACTGGGAGACAAGTTGGTAGTGGGAGTTTTCCAGTTCACACCCCTAGTGACTAGGGCCTAGTCCACTACCGAGATTGCCTTCAACCTGAGGCGATCACAGGTGAGGCCTGCTGTAATCAAGGGGAGATAAAACAACCCTCTGTGTATGTCTGGGGAAGGAAGTGATCCTACAGAGAGGGGAGCCTGATACCTGTGTGTGAACTGCATTTTTAGAGGTAAGTCAGGGAGAAGACCTCTGTATTAGCTAGAGCCCAGACGGGCAGGTGTTTATGTTTGGTTTATGCTTATGTTTTGTGCTGGTGCTGAAATAATAAAGCACTATTTGGACTTGAACCCCGTTGTCTGAAGAAGAATCTGTGATTGCGACCCCCTGAGAGAGAGTGATCCCTTACAATATATATATATATATATATATATATATATATATTTATATTTATATATATATCTGTGGTTTCCCCATATAGAATAAATGAATTACAAATTGTACTTTCTAATTAACTTATATTCCTTTAATGTGTTTAGCAGTCACAAAATATCTCCAGACAGTGACAGGTTCCTGCTCCGATGCAATGCAGTGAAGTGAGTGAAGTTCTGGATGGCTGGGCCACGGGTCACTTCCTCCATGTGGTCATAATGTCCTCGCTCCACTGTGCATGCCCAAAATCCATAACAATTCAATAACCCCTCCCAGGGGTGCACCACTAATGAGGCCAGGTTAGGCAATCGCCTCAGGCAGCACCAGGAAGGGGCAAGAGGGGGGCAGCAGAGGTGCCATGAGCAATGGGCGCTTTCATTGTGGCAAAGGGGTTAGGTAAAGAAATTGGCATGAAGGGGGCACTGTTTTAGTTTTTCGCCTCAGACAGGTGCACCCCTTTCCTCCACATGCTCACAGTGCAACAGAGTACAATTGGGGCGTGTATGCTATATCAAGCCAAACCCACCACAACACGTCATCCATAACTGTAGTCCAGCATTGCCCACACAAAATAATCCTATGTCGATGTAGACGACGCCAGACTAGCACAGCACCAACAGCTTATCTTGCTGGCTGGGAAATGCAACAATGCTCAACCGCTAAGCAATTGTCTGACGTCTCATATTGCGTGTCACTGAAAAGACAATTCGCTTCTACTGTATACGCCGTTAGTCAGACAGTCAAAATTTAGTAAATCATATTCAAGGCATTGACGTCTCCAAAATATATACCAAGACTCCTTATCCACCAATCCATGGGACTTGTGTACTGCAACCCAAACCATCCATTCTTCACCTGTTGGCATATAAAAAAAAGTCATAATTAAATTTAAAAAATTACATATAAAATTAAAAAGCGTCATAAAATCACTGTAGGAAAAGTGTCCCTTTGTACATAAACCTCAGTCAAAAGTGGACATACATAAGAGAAAAATTCCCATTGTGATTAATGTTTGGTTACAAACTACTCACATAGGGAAACATTTATTAAGACCTGCGTTTTAGACACCGGCCTTAATAAGCCCCTGGCGGTGGGTCCACCAAAGTCGGGGCGGATTGATAACTGGGAAGTGGCCCTGGAAAAAAAAAACTAAAAGTGGCCTATGTTGTAGGTGGGTCCAAATTGACAAAAGACGGGAGATTAGAAGTAGGGAGGGCATGCAATACCGTAGTGCAGCGCAGAATACTGCCGCAGCAGAACCAAATACCGCTGGGTAGCACAAAATACTGCTGCTCCAACCAGAGTATTCAACTGTATCACAGTTGAGTTCAGGAGGACACCTGTGTTGTGTACACTGAGCATTAGATCATTATGTACCTGACCTTTGGCCATCCAGAGGGCTTGAGTGACCCCTGGGCATCGGCCCACCACGAAATTTCCCTGTAGGGTCTATGGCTAATCCGACCCTGGCCAAAGTTATGTAGAGCTGCCAGCTTCCTTGCTGTCTTACATTTAGACCATTTTCTACTCCTAAGCCAGATGCCGTTCCGCCCCCTTCCCCGCCTATGTCACATCCCCTTTTTTAGACCTGGCGTGAGCAGGGAAGAATTCGCAGATTCTGCCTCAACCAGGCGTGCGACAGAATCTCCGCCAGACATATGTGTTTGTAAATTACCCTTATAATCTTGTTGAGGTTGCAAGTAATATTGCTTTTTTGGGGTTCAATCAGTCACTCCGAATCAAGCAGGCATGTGTGTACACTTATCCAAGAAAAGACACTGACTCAGTATATATAGTTCAGCATCAGATCTATGACATGCCTCGTGGCTGCTGTCTCTATAGCTCTGATCTTCCTCTTTTATTATAACGGTACATATCTTCACAGAAAAAGGAGAAGGGGCGTAAACATGCAAATAACTAATAATGTATATATCTTCTTGTACTCCTACGTGGTCTTGATTGGGCAGAAGCCTCATGCCATCCTGCATCACTGCCTTGAGAAAGAGATAAGGCCCTCGTGTAGATAAGAGTACAGGCGCCATCTTAGACCTGTTGCATCAGCTAAATATGAATACATTTTATGCAAGCTTTATAAAGACTACAGAGTATAAAAGTATAAAAGTATAAAAGTATATAAGTATATAACGGCACATTTGTTCTTGTCTCATCACATTATCCGGGATATTGAATTCACATTATCTTGAAGACGTGGGAAACTCAGGATTTGCAATAGAATACATTACATTAAGTCCATATACCTCGACAGTCCCCCCTAAATACTGATGTTTTCCACGTCTGACCCTACCTGTAGATGACCTTACCAGGGGAAAAAGGGAGTTCGATTTCTTCACCAGTTTGAGACCAATGACCCCTAGATAGGACATCACCCTGTGTAGCTGGACTTGACTGGATCAGGACCACCACTGTCCCTACTCTAATAACACGGTTTTCCAAGATGGGGGAGGCGTTATTCTCCGGACTCAAATCCCACTACGACATGATCTTTTGCTTTTAACTCATTGGGGACCCTCCTTGGGACTCCTATGGCATCTATCTATACATGTGTATCCAAGCTCTCAGCTGGCTTTCCTTTGAGCTTTACTGATGTGCCTGGAGTTAACATCACTTGTAATGGACCATCAAACCAGGGTTTAAGGACTTTTCAAACGTGTCATTTTAGCAGCACCCAATCTCCAGACACAAGTGGGTGGGTTCCTGGTACCTTATCAGGATCTGGAAGTGAAGCAAAAACTCGAGAATGTATTTTAGTCAAATGCTTGTGCAAACTGATCACATAATCTGTCAAACAACCACGTTGCATCTGGAGCTGCTGTGGGAACTACAATCCTGTCCTAGGGGCTGACTCCAAAAAGGACCTCAAAGGGACTAAAGCCTGTCTTACGGTTAAGGGTATACCTTACTGGAAAAAGGGCTAACAGCAGGCACTCTGTCCATGGCTTATCAGTCTGTCCATGGCTTTTTGAGTCTTTTACTTTAGTGTCCCGTTCAGTTCTTTCCTACCCTACCGCTGCTTTGTGGATGGTACGAAGCACTTTAGGCTTGTTCTACACCGTAAATCTTAATCACCTCTTGCATCACTTCACCTGTGAACACCCGTGTCACCTTCAGTGGTCTCTGGTACCTCGTACCTGCATACAACTTTGGTCATAATCTTCTTTGATGTGGTCTAGGCTGTGACCTTAGGTACCGGGTATACTTCTGGCCATCCTGAAAACAAGTCTTCACACATCTATGCATACACATCCACCTTGGGTAGTTGAACGTAATCTGCAAGCATTGAAACGGATACAAGGGGTGAGGTGTGTGTTTTTGAGGTACCTTAACCATCTGACCCATGTTTGTTTGGGGCATAAATCATACATCCTTTAGTACATCTGGCTGCTACAGTGCTGAACCCTTGGGCGTACCATGCGCTATGTACTAAATCACACAGCAGTTTTTGACTGGTGCATCTCTCCCAGGAGTCTCCTGTGCCATCGTGGGTTAGAGGGACCTGGGAAGGCAGAGTTTTCCTTGGAACTGTGTTAGGCCTTCCTCCTTTGCAGTCCCCCTTTTTTACACCCACTGGTCCCTTTCCTCCTTCTCCACCTAGTTCTATAAGGTCTTAAGAACTCTCAGGGAGACAGGAGGAGTTATTTCAGGGACCTGAGCTGTGGCCACTAAGGCAGGTGTCTGCCTAGGCAATTTGGTAGCCATTTTATGCCACCTGATCTGCCTTGGCTTTTCCCTTCGCCTCCTCTGTGTCTGTTTCACTGTGGCCTTTTGTTTGTTTTTTTTTTTTTTCTTTTTCACCGCCACCACCTTCCATCAGAGACCTCGCTGCTTACCCTTTTTTTTTACCAGTCATGAGGTGTCTGGCTTTCCAAATGGGCCCATAGTCATGGACTCAAAGGCATACCTGGAATCAGTGTAAATGTTGGTTGTAAGGACTCTACTTTTTAGAGTGTCATGTTTAGTCACCACTGCCCAACCTGTGTAGTACCTGCCATCCTGGCCATACCTCGATCCATCCACAAAGAGCACATGATCTGGATTATCTAATGTCTGACTTACCACATCCCACTGTCTTTTGTGACATTATCTCCAAACAGTCGTGAGGTGCCCTAACTCTTCCCCCCCCCCTAGCTCCAGAGGCAACAGGGTGGCTGGATTCAAAGTATTACACCTTTGGACAGTAACATTGTCAGGCAACAAAATGGAACACTGCATTGTCAAAAGGCGGGCATCTAAAAGATTTTTGGGTTATACTTGTGTGAGGATTAATGTAATATCATGAGGAGCAAGCACTGTCACTTTGTGCCTCAGAACTATGTCAGAGCTTTTATCAAGCATTCCTTGTACAACTGCTACAGTTCTGCAGAAAGGGGCACCTCTGGCCACGGGGTCAAGTTGGGCTGAGTAATATGCCACTGGGCGTTGTTGCTGGCCATGCAGTTATATGAGGCAGCTGAGGCAGGGCCATTCACTTCTGTAGAATACAATCTAAATGTAATAATTTGATAGACCTAGTGCGGGGGAGTACCAAATTACCAGCCTTTCAACATGAAAGGCATCCATCTACTACCTCTTCTGTAAAGTGGAAGGGGCTAGAGGACAAACAATCATAAAAAACGGCACCAAACGTGTATGTCCAAGGTCTGCAATAAGAAACGAGGCCCAAAAAATGTCCTCAGAGCATTCACATTTCTGGACAAAGGGGTGTCCTCCACAGACTTCTTTCATTCAGGGGTGAGATGTGTCACCCCAGGAAGGAATGCAGCAAAACTGAAGTTTTGTTTTTGACACCTTGCAGTCATGGCGACATGGCTGTAGTATACAAACTGGGTGAGTTCTGGGCTCCCTGTGGCAGCATCACCCAAGTATACCTTATTACCCTCATGTTTGAAGGCAAACAAATACCAACTGTCTGGATGTAGTGGTACGGAAGAGAAAACATCAGCCAAATTAATTACTGTGTAGTGGGTAGAGGTAGTGGGAACCTGAGTCAACAAGGTGTGTGAATTGGACACAATGGGGGTATTAAAAACTGTGGCTTCATTGACAGCACGTAGGCACCTGCTACTGGGTTGGTTTTGCCCTTCTTACTTTCCTTTTTCTCAGGGTACAAAAGAGTGGTCGAAGGGGATACAATCTTTTTCATGAAGTCTCGGAATGTTTGACATATGGCATCCAACGGTGCCATTCTCAAGGGATACTGCAAGCAGGGCTTCCTTCTCATCTTCTGGGAGTACTGACATAAACATGCACCAGGGAGTTTTATCACTAACGGCTAACAAAGTTCTTGGTCATTAAAAGGGCACCGGTTAGTTTCACAGTGCCATCCTCCTGGTATGCGATGCTGCAAGCAAGTCTCTACCCAGGAGGCCACAGGGGACAGTATCACTGACCAGCAACCGGGCAAGCACTTCTTGGTTAAGGGCAAATCTAACATGGATGGGTTCTGTTAAAGGGGAGTGTACTACTTTCCCATCCACTCCTGTTCAAGGACTGGTGTCTGTGGAGATTAAGTCAGGGAGGACATGTTTGCTGTGCACAACTGTCTTGGCCGCTCCAGTATCAATCAAAAACAGGACTACTTCTTTATCAACCAGAGTGAGGGATATCATTGGAGCTGGACTTTAATCTTCTAAAATGTTTGAGGGCACAGCCGATACTGGATTGCCTGTTTCCTAACCTTGGTCTAACTTTTTTTTTTTTTTTCTCATCTGTCTTTGTGTCATCTCTAAGAACATTGTTGTTTGTGGGGACAGTGATCTGGGCTCAGTCAACACAGAATAGAATCCATGTGGTGTGGTCGAGGAGTACCACATACAGCATAACTTTCTCCAATCTGGGTTCCGGGTCCTGCAGATGCTGCAGGTCCATCCCCCAGGACCATTATAGGGTGGAAGACTTACTTTTTTCCTTTCTCCGTTTGGGGGGTGGTTTAACATTACTGTGATAACATTCATAATAATACTTGACACTTTCTCTGTCTCTCTACACCTCCTCTATACACTTTCCCCAATACTCACAATCCGACTCTTGTGAGCTTGTTATCTTTCAGGCACCCTTTATTTTACATGCTTTTTCTCACTACTCTGGATTCAGTTTACCATCGGGGGCATCTCTACAGCTTCCATTAGCTTGCTGATGTTCTTCACTGCCTGTCTACATTTTTTTCCTTCCTTACTACTTGTGCGGCATCTTATGTCAAGCTACAGTTTACCACAGGTGAGACAATTTCTGTCACGATCCTCTCCTTTTGTGATTGTAGCATGGGTAGGACACCTAGGACCAAGTACTTCACTTAACCTTGTATCAAATGCAGGACCTAACTTAACATCTTTACCCGGTTCCCCTTAACCTGGAGTCCTGAACACCTGCATCATCACAACAACCTGTTAGGAATCGAGAAGTTGCCTCCAAGTGCTGACTTAATCCTAGTAACAGAAAAACATAGAGGTTAAGTCATTTCATCTAATTAAACAATAATCATAACTAATTATAGGTATGTGCATATCCTTCATTTACTAAGTTGAGTACTCTTTGTGGTGCTACTTGCATCTATGTGCATTGTTTCCTACTTGTAGCCGTGTCACGGAGAATACCAGTAGCTAAGATGGCCGCTGGGCGGGGACTGATGTTCCCTCAGTTAAGATGGCCACCTGGAAAGGAAGTTGCAGGAGTTAAGATGGCCACCGGAGTGGGAATGGGATTAGTTAAGATGGCTGCTGGAACGGAAATTGGGACGCGTAGGACGTGCCATCTTGTGTGATAACTGAATACAAGGAGGTGAGCCGCGGGCGTGGTTTTGGCACTGACGTACTTTACAGGTCCACCCCTCTGAAGAGGGAGACTGAGGGGGCTAGTGATTTGCAGGGGGATGTGTCTGCATCGGAAGCGCGGCAGGGTCCACCTGCACCATCTTAGGGGCTGTGCTGGCGGCATGTAAAAGTAATCATTTGTCTTTTCATTATACATTTCTGCCCAGACTAAATTCTTATATTTAATAATTTACCGCTGATGCTCGCATTGGTTTTCATGACATCTAGAATATAATGTTGTAAATTCAAGGCCGAATGTCCAGTGTTCACTCCTTTTTGGCCTAATGCCAGCGCAAACACTTCCCTGTGAGTGCTCAACTTAACCCTTAATTTGGCCTCATCATCACATCAGTAGAGCAGATTTCACTCACAGTAAACTTGGCTGTGTGACCTTCATCTACTAGTCGGTTCTCTGGCAACATACAAGGTCAGATTTCTGATTCACACAGACATAACAAGTGGATTGTCATAGTCATAAATTCCAAAGGGGGGGGGGACTGTGAAACTGCAAACTGCAGGAGACACAAAGCTGAACTAAAACTGAAGAAGATCCTTTTTTTTTTCTTTTCTCCCATTGTCTCACTTTAGGAGACAAATCCGCCATCTTGCAATGAAAATATGGCTATTCTTCTCAACCTAGTACAACTTTCTATAAGTCACTTACATAAACCATATCAACCATTTTTCCTGCACCAGCCTATTACCCTTCTAACCACCTTCTCTTTCCCTTCAATACACTTTCCACAGTCCATCTTTTTTTTTTTTTCCCTTTCTGATTTGAAGCAGTTCTATAGAAGGCTCTTGCTACATCTGGGCTGTAATCTGCCTCCTGGAGGCATCCCAATTATCTTAAACAAGCTTTTCACATCCTTTACATATCTTTTTGCCTTCTTTATTCCACCAGACTGACAGCACTCTGGGCCTCAGTCGGGAGACTGTGCCATGTCTTGAACACTTGAAGCATCTTAACAGTGCCTTATCAGTCCGGCCGGCACTGACCTGAGTTAACCATCCTCTGGCTAGCCAATAAATCACGGGGGGAGGGGAAAGAGAAACACACTACGATTTCCCCGGGGAGAGAGAAACCACTACGATCTCCCCAATTTACACGCCGACTCAAGCGGCTAAACTTCAAACTTCAAACTGCAATCATCAATTCGCCCGTGAGGGAGTTGCAACAATGGGCACGACGGTTACCACTCAGCGCACTAACTAACAACCTAACTACTAACTAATTGGTCTGAGACTCGGGTAACTTGTCGGTATACCCCAGGCTCGCGCTCCGGATAACTTGTCGGTATACCCAGGCGCCGCCCAAATCCCAGGCGCACGCTCTGGGTAACTTGTCGGTATACACAGGCGCCGCCCAAATCCCAGGCGCACGCTCCGGGTAACTTGTCGGTATACCCAGGCGCCGCCCAAATCCTAGGCGCACGCTCCGGGTAACTTGTCGGTATACCCAGGCGCTGCCCAAATCCCAGTCTCACCGCCGCGGCCCGGCTAGCTCAGTCGGTAGAGCATGAGACTCTTAATCTCAGGGTCGTGGGTTCGAGCCCCACTTTGGGCGCCAGCTGTTGAGGTTGCAACTAATATTGCTTTTTTGGGGTTCAATAAGTCACTCCAAATCAAGCAGGCATGTGTGTACACTTATCCAAGAAAAGACACTGACTCAGTATATATAGTTCAGCATCAGATCTATGACATGCCTCGTGGCTGCTGTCTCTATAGCTCTGATCTTCCTCTTTTATTATAACGGTACATATCTTCACAGAAAAAGGAGAAGGGGCGTAAGCATGCAAATAACGAATAATGTATACTGTATATCTTCTTGTACTACTACGTGGTCTTGATTGGGCAGGAGCCTCATGCCATCCTACATCACTGCCTTGAGAAAGAGATAAGGCCCTCGTGTAGATAAGAGTACAGGCGCCATCTTAGACCTGTTGCATCAGCTAAATATGAATACATTTTATGCAAGCTTTATAAAGACTACAGAGTATAAAAGTATAAAAGTATATAAGTATATAACGGCACATTTGTTCTTGTCTCATCACATTATCCGGGATATTGAATTCACATTATCCTGAAGACGTGGGAAACTCAGGATTTGCAATAGAATACATTACATTAAGTCCATATACCTCGACAATCTCTATATTGTAATGATTGTAAAGTATGGATCCACTTCACATGTTTCCTGCGTAGCATTTTCCTCCACCCCTCCTCAATGCACCCACTGAATCAATAACTCTAAACTTCAACTGATTCACAGAATATCTCATTTGTATAAAGTGCCTTGCTACCGGTAATTCTACCATAGATTTACGAATTGTACTTTTATGTTTATTTATTCTTTCCCATTTTCCCTTTGTTGTTTCTCCAATGTATAACAAACTGCATGGATTGCAAGGGTATATTGTAAATGTAATAAAACTGGATCAGCATGTGCAATATCCTTTCCCCATGTGGGGATTGAGCAAATGTGTCCTCTTTAATTATATTGCCACAACTGTAACACCCTAACATAGGAAATGATCCATTCTGGGAGTTGCGAAATTCCTTCACTCTGTATGCTAAGCTTTCCCTGAGAAGCTCTAAAATCTACTTAATTATACAGCGCCTTGAAAAAGTATTCATACCCCTTGAATAGAGATGAGCGAAGCGATTCGTCGATTCGTATCGAATCTTGGGATTTTTCAGCTGCAAAGCGAATCCGATTATTAGGTGATTCGCTTCGCTTTTGTACGCATCAACGTAGTTTGTCCACTAAATTATACGCTATTCTACGTATAATTTAGTTACTCTATACGCTGTTGCGTACAAATTCTATTCAGCGATGCAGACTCCTCTCTGGTAGTTCCGCCCACTTCTCCTGCGTGTGAGGAATACGTGGCAAGTCAGCAGAGTAAGATGGTGGCGAGACAGCGAGGTCCTGACTGGGGAAGCATGTTGTGGGCAGACGACCCCTATGAGGAGAAGGAACCGGAGGAGATCTATCTCTCACAGCTCAACAGGAAGTCGGATGAGGTGCCTGCTGAGGTGGTGACTCCACTGGCTGACAAGGCGGAGGCGGCAGGAGTTCCCGCTCCACTGCGCAAGGACTACTCCTTACGCCAGAATTTGATGGTCCCTGAGGCTGTCACCCGGAACGTCCAGACCCTCTGGGAATATAAAAAGCTGGTGGAGGAGTGGGTGGTGCAAGTTTTGGAGCACCCACGGTCCGGTGAGCCTAAGCTGGAGCGCCGAAGGGGAACCGTTATTTGGTTCAACGTCGGTTTCATCGGCGATGAGGAGACGGCGGAGGAATTAAAAGTTAACCGCCGTTCGGTTAAGCGGCTGTATCTTCCGCCCGTACGCCACAATCTCCACGCAGGGGATTACGTGGAGTATACCCCCATGAAGAGCCTCCAAGGCCCCTTTGCTACTGGGGTGAAAGTCTTAAAGCGACCACCTACTCCTGCAGCGCCCCCGGAAGACTGGAGTGAGGAGGCCCAGGCCGCAGAAGAGGCTTGTGACCTTCAGACCTTGAGATTTGAAGAGAAATCCCAAGGTCAGGATCAGCCGGAACCCCTGATTCCTGATTTGCCGCCACCGATACCACCGATCCTTCATGTGGGACAGATGACCACGAACACTTTTGTGTACCATCCAACTGTGGTACAGTACCACTACCAACTGCCATGCCCATGGCAGTTGCAGGCCGCACAGTCCGCCGCTCGTGGAAGACCGTTACCATTACCGTTACAGCCGGAGATTCTGTCACCTGGTATGCCGGCAGGAGGATCTGGCCACTACAGAGTGATGGGCAGGGCCAAAGTTACCACTGCCTTTGCCAGTGTGACAGCCCAGTCACCAAGAAGACCATCCTTGAGAGGTCGGCGGGGGTCTGCTGCTGCATTCAGGGCCGCTTTCATGATGAGGCAGGAGTGCCCTCTCATGTCCTTTAGCTCCAGCAGCAGTGAAGAGGACCTGCTGGCCTTTAAGTAATTCCTGCAGTTTTTATGGGAGCCACAACATGGACTTATCCTGAAGGGTGGGCACTAGTTGTCCCTTGTTTTTAGTTTTGTTGCCCCGCGCTTGTCCTCACCCAGATGGCCATGGATTGTTAGGACTCCCCCCATCAAAAAAAAGTTTTAGTTGCGCATACGTGCACCTCATCCCTTTTTTCCCCCTTTTATTTGGAGAGCCCCTTGAAAGAGGGTTTTTTTAAAGGGAACCTTTGCTGCTATTTTTTTACCCATTTGGATTACAATTTTGCCTATGTGGATTACAAATTGCGACTGAGTTTGGGACTCTGCTCCAGTTCTTTGACAAGCGTCAGAAGAAAAGAGACTTACACATGTCCGTGAGCATACTAGGTAGGTGATATTTAAAATGTTTATATTATACTTATAATAATGTATTTGCACTATTTACCATATATGTGTCTCGAATATTCGCTCTGCCTCTGAGGAGTGCACGCCGCGGCCTCTCCTCGTACGTGCCTGCGCATTACGTAATCGCTTAGACAATAGTACGCTGAGATTCGTTAGCTATTTGTACGTCATGCGTACGTCTTCTAAGAAGTAGCGTACATTTTGTAAATGAACGATCGTTATTAGTGAGCGAATGTTCGCTAATCGCACATAATAACGTATATTTTGTACGCAAATACAACAAATCTATTCGTCGAATACACGAATTTTAGGAAAAGTTCGGCGAATAATTTTTTCAATGATTCGCTCATCTCTACCGTTGAACTTTTCCACATTTCTTCATGTTATAGCTACAAATTTTTTAAACTTGATTTTATTGGGATTTTATGTGATGGACCAACACAAAGTAGCAAATTTGTGTGAAGTGAAAAGAAAATGATACATGGTTTTCAATATTTTTAATAAGTAAAAATCTGAAAAGTGTGGTGTGTATTCAGACCCCCCCCACACACACATAAACCAAGTCAATACTTTGTAGGACCACCTTTTGCTGAAATGACATCTGGAAGTGTTTTGGGTATGTCTCTACCAGATGTGCACATCTAGAGGCTTTTTGCCCATTCTTCTTTGCAAAATAGCTTAAGCTCAGTCAGATTGATTGGAGTGTCTGTGAACAGCAGTTTTCAAGTCTTGACACAGATTCTCAATGGGATTTAGGTCTGGACTTTGGGCCATTCTAACACATGAATATGTTCTGGCTGTATGTTTAGGGTTGTTGTCCTGCTGGAAGGTGAACCTTTGCCCCAGTCTCAAGTCTTTCGCAGCCTCTACCAGGTTTTCCTCTAGGATTTCCCTGTATTTAGCTAATAGGGACAAATAAATGCACAAATAAGAGTAGTCATACGGAAAAATGGTCAAAAGCCAGGTGGTTAACAGAGTACAAGTTTGCCTAAAGCAAGCAAGAAGAACAAAACGCGCCAAAGAGTCAGAACCAGATCAAATATGATACCAAACGCCAGAAGCTGAGAACGTAATCACAAAAGTCACAGCCAGAAGAGTCTTCAAAAATCACTGGGAACAGTAGGGGGAACCAGATCACAGAAATTCACTGCCGCCTGCACACTGCAGGTGCCGGCCTTTATACTCAGGGAACAGCAGCTCACGTAGGCGTGATTGAACAACAGGTGGAGCTGCTGCCCATGCACCTTGACGTTCGGGAGCCCCAGCACACTTCCTCACAGGGCCGGGACTCTGGCATCAGTGAGGGCCATGCTGTAACTGACCATCTTCCCTGTCCCTGCTGAAGAAAAGCATCCCCACAGCATGATGCTGCCACCACCATGTTTCATAGTTGAGATGGTGTGATGTGTAGGGTTACATAGTGTTTTGCATTTAGGCCAAAACGTTAAACTTTGGCCTCATCTGACCAGAGCACCTCCTTCCACATGTTTGCTGTGCCCGCTACATGGCTTATGGCAAACTGCAAACAGGACTTTTGGCTTGCTTTCAAAAATGGCTTTCTTCTTTCCACTCTTCCATAAAGGCCAGATTTGTGGAGTACACAACTAATAGTTGTTCTGTGGACATATTCACCAACCTGACTTGTGGATCTCTGCAGCTCCTCCAGAGTGACCATGAGCCTCTTGCCTGCTTCTCTAATTAGTGCTCTCCTTGCCTGGGTTGTCAGTTTAGGTCGATTACCATGTCTTGGTAGGTTTGCAGTTGTGAATTGGACAGTGCTCCGTCAGATGTTTAGAGCTTGGGATATTTGTTTTTATAACCTAACCCTGCTTTATACTACTCCACAACTTTATCCCTGACCTGTCTGGTGTGTTCCTTGGTTTATATGATGCTGTTGGATCATTAATGTACTCTAACAAACCTCTGAGGCCTTCACAGAACAGCTGTAGTTATACTGAGAAAAAAAATTAAACACAGGTGGACTCTGTTTACAAATCAGGTGACTTCTGAAGGCAATTGGTCACACTGGATTTTATTTATGAGTATCGTAGTACAGGGGGTGGAATACAAATGCACACCAGACTTTCCAGATTTTTATTTAGTAAAAATTTTGAAAACCATTTATAATTTTCTTTTCGTTTCACAGATACTTGCTACTTGTTTGTGGGTGTAAAGTGAAAAATGTGGAAAAGGAGTATGAATACTTTTTCAAGGCACTGTAGCAGATCAATGCTACTCTGCTGTTCAGTATAGTAGAGCTCAGCATGGAGAAGGAAAAACTGATGTCTGCTTTTCCTTCTCGATGCTGAGCTCTACTACACTGAACAACAGAGCTACAGTTACCTGATATATGTGAAGAAGGGGGGTTAAGCTTACCAAGAAGTAAAGAGAAATAGGGGGTAAAAAGAGACTCCTAAATAAACATGGAACCATGGCTCCCCTGTGGAAAAAACTAGTAAGCTACAACATCTCAGTTATATAGCCCCAAACACCATAAATGACTAAGAATAGCAAGATACATTCGGTCACCCCATGTAGACCCAACTAGCTACATCAAAAGAAAATTTATGTCCCCTGTAGTGCCAATATATTTAGTGCTCCCCTCATAGTATATAATGCTCCTCTGCCCCCCCCCTGTAGAGCCCCACATAGTCCCAGTATATAATGCTCCTTTAACCCCCTGTAATGCCAGTATATAATGCTCTCCCCCCCTCATAGTGCCGGTATATATATGTATAAAGCCTTTTGTATTGCCAGTATATAATCTTCCTCTATCCCTCCTGTTCCTGATGCCCCCGGTAGTGTCAATGTTTAGTATTTAAAAATAAAAACACTCACCTCACTCCCGATGCAGGCCACTGACTTCTTCCCATCTGTGGCATGCACTGTGGTGTCCTTGGGCAGGTGGTACCAATGACATCATCACTCCTGTGCCAAGTCTCATGTACTGCCTCATAGGCTACCCTTGGCTACCCGTCATCCCAGCCCTGTGGCCTATGGGCATCAATCTTTCCTAGGAAAGCGCTGATTGGGTAGTGACTCCATTATGGGCTTTAGTGAGTCTGCTTGTTTCTTAAAATTATATGCCGATGCTATCAGAGAAGAGAGAATGAGAGAGAGAGCTTTTTTTTTTAATTATAAAAATAATTGGTATCAGATGAGAGATCCCAGCCCACCCTTCCCATGTAGGAGTTCCCCAGCTCTGGGTGTCTCTCACTCTATCTGAATTCTGGCCAACCGTAAAGGGAATCTGTCATCAATTTTATGCCGAGGACAGCATAAAGTAATGACAGACACGCTCATTTCAGAGGTGTGTCACTCGTAAACTAGAAGTAAGTGGTGGCTGAGAACCAGCTTCATAATCATTGCATCATAGGTCGTGAAAAGAGTCAAATCTACCTGAGAAGAGTCAGGGTTATTCATAAGCTCCTGCTGTCCCTGCCCATTCGCTGATGATTGACAGTCTTCTCCTTAGTTTTCTCCCTAGAAGAGAACTGCCAATCATCAGCAGATGGGTAGGGAGCTTGTCAATAACTGACTGTTCTCGGGAAGATTTGACTCTTTTCAAGAGCAGATTGCAGGGCATCTAGTGCCATTGAGGCAATCCAGATATGGGGGATGAAGCACAGAATCCATTCTCCTCCTTTCATGGTGCCTAACATAGGAAGAAGGCCGACGTCTCACTTCAAGCGTTCCTCAGAGCAAGCTGTTGGTTGCCTCCTCCAGCAGAGGATTGGAGCTCTTCAGCGGTGATTGGTTGAGCCAAGCTGAGGCAGCCTCCATGCAATATTTGGTCCAACAAAGGCAGCAAATCGAGACTGCAGGCACAGGTAGAGTGGGGAAAAAAGTATTTAGTCAGGCACCAATTGTACAAGTTCTCCCACTTAAAAATGCTGAGTTGCATCCAAAGAACACCATACCTACTGTGAAGCATGGAGGTGGCAACATCATGCTTTGGGGCTGTTTCTCTGCAAACGGACCAGGACGACTGATCTGTATACATGAAAGAATGAATGGGGCCATGTATCGTGAGATTTTGAATGCAAACCTCCTTCCATCAACAAGGGCATTGAAGATGAAACGTGGCTGGGTCTTTTAGCATGACAATGATCCCAAACACACCGCCAGGACAACGAAAGAGTGCCTTCGTAAGCATTTCAAGGTCCTGGAGTGGCCTAGCCAGTCTCCAGATATCAACCCCATAGAAAACCTTTGGAGGGAGTTGAAAGTCCGTGTTGCCCAGCGACAGCCCCAAAACATCACTGCTCTAGAGGAGATCTGCATGGAGGAATGTGCCAACATACCAGCAACAGTGTGTGCCAACCTTGTGAAGACTTACAGAAAACGTTTGACCTCTGTCATTCCCAACAAAGGATATATAACAAATTATTGAGATGAACTTGTTATTAACCAAATACTTATTTTCCACCATAATTTGCAAATATATTCTTTAAAAATCAGACAATGTGATTTTCTGGATTTGTTTTCTCATTTTGTCTCTCATAGTTGAGGTCTACCTATGATGTCAATTACAGGCCTCTCTCATCTTTTTTAAGTGGGAGAATTTGCACAATTGGTGGCTGACTAAATACTTTTTTCCCCACTGTAGGCCACGAGTTTCGGGCTAAGCAGAGAGATGGTCAAAAACTACAGTCCACCCCATGTTAGAATCAGGGAGTGTTAGAATGTTATACAGGGGTCTGTGAGTGCAGTTCAGAATCAGAAATAGCACAGATAGATGATGATAGCAAATAAGAAGTCAGAGCCCAGCAGATGCATGTCTGGACAGCTTAGCAGTTAGCTACAAACCAGAAACCCCCTCCCCCCCCCACACACATTTTATATTTTTAACAAGTAAATCCTGAGTGGTATTAGCAGAGCCCCATATTCCTAATTTTTTTTACATGCTCTGTCAAAATAAATCAGGCATTGAGGTATTGATCCGTGAGGTACATTTCTGTCATTGCTGACAGTGGGACTTTCTATTTATCACCAGCACAATTATGCCACTGCTGCTGTATGCCTGTCCATCGTGTTCCATACTGTACTACTCTTTCAGTAGATGAGAAGAAAAATGCGGCACTCACCGATATCTTCACAGCTTTATTTAATAAAACAGGTCAGCAGACAATATCGCTTCACATGGAGCAAACATACGCCATCCCACATAGCGTAGCGGGCGACAGCCATTTCTGGACATTTCATTATCAGTGATTGACGGTGGACTGGTCTTCGAGGGATTTCGTAAACCCACGGCGACCAACTCACTGTTACATCATTCGAGTTACCATCCACATTATGTGAAGAAAGCGGTCCCTTTCGGACAGTTCATCAGGTTAAAAAGAGTAAACACTACGAAGGAAAGCTATGAGAAACAATCTATTGAGTTGAGAGAGAGGTTACTGGCACGGGGTTACCCTAAAATAATGCTCGATGAAGCCATGAAAAGAGCCTCTGATGTATCTAGGAGTAGTATACTTAAGGGTGAAAAGAGCAGGAATAAGAGGGATGAAGAACCCAAGTGCTGTCCCTTTTCTTTTAAATATAGCCCCATGGCTACTAAGCAGGGGCTGGCTGGCAAATTTTAGCCTGGGGGGCAAGCACACAGCACTGGTCCATGTGTAGCAGCCCACCTTAACCGGTTTAACTCCGCTTACCATATAAAGGCGGTATAGGTAACTGGGTTTTAAATCGTTAAAAGCACCAGCTAGTTGTGTTTTCATGTTGGATTTACCAACTCCTGAGCTAAAGAGACTCTATTGACTACAATGGGGTCTGCTCAGGATGCTGCTCCTTTACCAGACAAAAAAGTCTTGCATGCAGAACTTTTCTGTCCGGTCTTTTTAACAGAATATGTGACCTAAACGCAAATATGAATGGATAGTATTAGACGTATAGCATCAGATGTATGTTTAATACACAAATACAGAGCAAGAACCAAGATCACTTCATACACACAGCACCAGAACCAAACCTAGAAGTCAAACACAGCACCAGAACCAAGTTCACTGCATGAATACAGCACCAGAACCAAACCCATGAGTCAAATACAGCACCAGAACCAAGTTCTCTACATAAATACAGCACCAGAACCAAGTTCTCTACATAAATACAGCACCAGAACCAAGTTCTCTACATAAATACAGCACCAGAACCAAGTTCTCTACATAAATACAGCACCAGAGCCAAGTTCTCTACATAAATACAGCACCAGAGCCAAGTTCTCTACATAAATACAGCACCAGAGCCAAGTTCTCTACATAAATACATCACCAGAACCAAGTTCTCTACATAAATATAGCACCAGAACCAAGTTCTCTACATAAATACAGCACCAGAGCCAAGTTCTCTACATAAATACAGCACCGGAACCACGTTCTCTAAATAAATACAGCACCAGAACCAAGATCTCTACATAAATACAGCACCAAAACCAAGTTCTCTACATAAATACAGCTTCAGATTTTAAATGTTTAGTACAGATACCATCTGAGTAGTCAGGTCAGCCCTCGCCATATGACCTTGTACGGTGTGAAACTACAGCTCCCAGTATGGCCTGAACAAGTGTAAAGGGCTGCTGGGAGTTGTTGATGTGCAAAACAGCATGCTACCACCCATTATAAGCTGTAGCTCATCCAGGTGATTACAACACTCATCATACACAGTCAGTAGTAGAATAATCATTTCCATTTAGTGACTTACAGGTGACGTCTGTTCCTAAGTTCTTCCCCATCTGGTTCAGACCACCATGATGACTTCTCCCGTCTACAATTCAGCTCTGCACATTTTGCCAAGAAGATCTCTTTAGCTTCATGCTTTACCAACTCATTGGCACCCTGTATACTGACACAAACTCCTCTTAGTGCCACATGCTGTGCCCTGAATATAACAGCAGCATTAGTGCTACACACAGGGCCCCCAATAGTAGTGCCACATACTCTGTGCCCTCTGTATATAGTGCCACATACAATGTGCCCTCTGTATATTGTGCCACATACAATGTGCCCTCTGTATATAGTGCCACATGCTCTGTGCCCTCTGTATACAGTGCCATATTTTCTGTGCCCTCTGTATATAGTGCCACAAACTCTGTGTCCTCTGTATACAGTGCCATATGCCCTGTATCCTCTATATATAGTGCCACATGCTCTGTGCTCTCTGTATATAGTGCCGCATGCTCTGTGCCCTCTGTATACAGAGCCACATGCTCTGTGCCCTCTGTGTATAGTGCTACATGCTCTGTGCCCTCTGTGTATAGTGCCACATGCTCTGTGCCCTCTGTGTATAGTGTCATATGCCCTGTGCCCTCTGTTTATAGTGTCACACACAGTGCCCCTAATGCTAGTGCTAGTAATGCTACATGCTTGGTGCCCCTCATAAAAAGTGCCTCTTATATGTGCCCCCTTTATGTATTGTGCCTCTTATATGTGCCCTTTTGTGTATAGTGCCCCTTCAGTGTGCCCCCTTTATGTATAGTGCCTCTTCTGAGTGCCCCTGAATACAGCGTACACACACTGTATTATAATACTCGGTAAAAGCTAGTGGGTGAGACGTCACTGGCTACAAGTTGCTAACGGTCACATGACAAGCTAGATGCAGTGGGTATATAGAGTATATACAGCAGTGTATATAATATGTATCTGTACACACTGGATCTATTATACCTCGTACCTCACATATCAGTACACTGCTGTATATACTATATATCTGTATATACTGCATCTATTATACCTTGTACCTCACATATCAGTACACTGCTGTGTATACTATATATCTGTACACACTACATCTATTATACCTCATACCTCACATATCAGTACACTGCTGTATATACTATATATCTGTACACACTGCATCTATTATACCTCATACCTCACATATCAGTACACTGCTGTATATACTATATATCTGTACACATTGCATCTATTATACCTCATACCTCACATATCAGTACACTGCTATATATACTATATATCTGTAAACACTTCATCTATTATACCTCCTACCTCACATATCAGTACACTGCTGTGAATACTATATATCTGTATATACTGCATCTATTGTACCTCATACCTCACATATCAGTAAACTGCTGTATATACTATATATCTGTACACACTGCATGTGGTATAATAGATGCAGTGTGTACAGATATATAGTATATACAGCAGTGTACTGATATGTGAGGTATGAGGAATAATAGATGCAGTGTGTACAGATATATAATATTTACAGCAGTGTACTGATATGTGCGGTATGAAGTATAATAGATGCAGTGTGTACAGATATATAGTATATACAGCAGTGTACTGATATGTGCGGTATGACGTATAACAGATGCAGTATGTACAGATATATAGTATATACAGCAGTATACTGACATGGCAGGTGCGATGAATAATTTACACCTCGTACCTCACATGAGTACACTGCTGTATATACTATATATCTGTACACACTGCATCTATTATACCTCATACCTCACATATCAGTACACTGCTGTATATACTATATATGTTTACCCACTGCATCTATTATACCTTGTACCTGACGTATCAGTACTCTGTGTGTATATGTCAGGTGTGAGGTATAAAAGATGTAGTGTGTACAGATATATGTGGACAGTCATATATTATGGTCACTGTGTTAGAGTTAAGGGCCAGTATTGGGGTTGGGGGCCAGTATTGGGGTTAGGGGCTAGTATTAAGGTTAGGCGTAGTATTAGCATAAAGCTACATTCAGACAACCGAAAGTGTTTTGCAGTCCCCAAATTGTGGATCCGCATAACACAAACACTGGCCTTGTGCGTTCCACATTTTGCAAAACGCACAGTGCCAGCCCTATATAGAAATGCCTATTCTTGCGGACCAGAATAGGACACAAACAATTCCCCTAGCTTAGAACCTCGGGGACCTTTATATACTACACACACATGGGGATAAACCCCAAATAAACCCCTACTACAGGTTCCTAAACCCTTAATAAAACTTAATCTTTATTTATATAAATAAAAAATAATAACCATTTTCCTTAGTGTAACCAACAGATTAGTAAATTAAAACCTTCATCAGGAGACTTGGAGTTTGTCTTTATTTATTTATCTAGGCCAAATGGCCCATGGGAGGGACTGATAAACCGTAAGATGCACTGTGTGTTGTTCGTTATACGGATTATGCTCTTTTACAAATATGGTTGGCAATTTAGTGTAACCTTTTATGGCCGCACTAGGATTTCTCTATACTGGTATGCACATTATAGACCTCTGAGGTGGTTATTTTTGTTTTATATATATGCAATTATCTATCTCTGTGCGTGCCTAGCATGACTGTACTTTTGTTAGTCTGTGCTCCAAGTACTGCCAGAGACCATGTGCAATAACTTATTGTATCAACACATACATTTCACTATCCCTGTGCAGTCCTTGCATGGCTGCACTGTTACTGGTCTATACTGACATGCTGGGACACATACTCAGTCACTATGATGTTGTTGGTACAAACAGCTCGCTATCCCTGTGCAGGCCTTGCGTGGCTGCACTATTGCTAATCTATCTAGTCACCACACACAATCACTGCTCCATACTGGCTCCAGTCACTTGCCTCCTATAGTATATGCTATAACTCCCTGCCTCCTGTGTATTAAAATGATAGCACACCCCCTCCCCACAGGAGGCATGGAGTTATAGCATATACTATAGGAGGCAAGTGACTGGAGCCAGTATGGAGCAGTGATTGTGTGTGGTGACTAGATAGATTAGCAATAGTGCAGCCACGCAAGGCCTGCACAGGGATAGCGAGCTGTTTGTACCAACAACATCATAGTGACTGAGTATGTGTCCCAGCATGTCAGTATAGACCAGTAACAGTGCAGCCATGCAAGGACTGCACAGGGATAGTGAAATGTATGTGTTGATACAATAAGTTATTGCACATGGTCTCTGGCAGTACTTGGAGCACAGACTAACAAAAGTACAGTCACGCTAGGCACGCACAGGGATAGATAATTGCATATATATATAAAACAAAAATAACCACCTCAGAGGTCTATAATGTGCATACCAGTATAGATAAATCCTAGTGCGGCCATAAAAGGTTACACTAAATTGCCAACCATATTTGTAAAAGAGCATAATCCGTATAACGAACAACACACAGTGCATCTTACGGTTTATCAGTCCCTCCCATGGGCCATTTGGCCTAGATAAATAAATAAAGACAAACTCCAAGCCTCCTGATGAAGGTTTTAATTTACTAATTTGTTGGTTACACTAAGGAAAATGGTTATTATTTTTTATTTATATAAATAAAGGTTAAGTTTTATTAAGGGCTTAGGAACCTGTAGTAGGGGTTTATTTGGGGTTTATCCCCATGCAAGAATAGGACATATGCTGTATATTTTTTGGGGGGGAACGGAACTACATATGTGAACAGTACAGTACATAGTGTGCTGTCCACATCTTTTGCGGCCCCATTGAAATGAATGGGTCCGCACCCGTTCGGCAAAATTGTGGAACGGATTCAGACTTAGAAATACGGTCGTCTGAATGCACCCTTAGGGCCAGTATTGGGATTAGGGTCGGTATCAGTTAGGGGCCAGTACTGGGGTTAGAGGCAGCATTAGGGTACATTCAAAACAACCGTATTTCCATTCACCATTATATAAATACTAAAAAGTATAAACCTGAAGGTGTCGGCCCCTTACAGAGTAATGAGGGGGGAGTAGCAGAGAGCGATGAGGAGAAAGCGAAGCTGCTAAATAACTTTTTCTCCACTGTATTCACTGAGGAACATAAACTGTCAGATGAAATGCAGAGTATAAAAGTAAATTCCCTTTTAATAGTGTCCTCTCTGACCCAGGAAGAGGTGCAGCAACGTCTTAAAAATATTAAAAAAGACAAATCACCAGGACCGGATGGCATACACCCCCGTATCCTAAGAGAATTAAGTAATGTCATCGACAGACCCTTATTTCTGATATTTAAGGACTCTATACTGACGGGGAGTGTTCCACAGGATTGGCGCATAGCAAATGTGGTGCCAATATTTAAAAAGGGTCCAAAAACAGAGCCCGGAAACTATAGGCCGGTAAGTTTAACTTCTGTTGTGGGTAAACTGTTTG
>ONZH01013120.1:0-34142 GCA_900303285.1 Rhinella marina
AAAAAAAAAATTCAATACGGCAAATTGTGTGGCGGAAAAAAAGCGTCCAATGGCGATTTGACGTTTTTTGTCACTTTTTTTTCTAAAAAAAATTAAATAAAAAGCGATCAAAAAGTCAGACACACCCCAGAATGGTATCAATAAAACTTCAGATCGCCCCGCAAAAAATGAGCCCCCATACAGCTCCGTACACATAAATGCCAAAAAGTTATCGGGGTCAAGATATGATGACCAAAAAAAAAAAAAAAAACCAACCAACTTTATCATTTTTTTATCACTATCAAAACACAAGAAAACTTAAACATGTTAGGTACCGCTGGATTCGTACTGACCTGTAGAATGAAAGTAACTGGTCAGTTTTAATGAACAGCGAACGCCGTAAATTAAAAACCCGGAAAACTGTAGTGGAATAGTGGTTTTTTTGCAATTTCACCCGATTTGGAATTTTTTTCCCGCTTCCCACTACAACATATCCAATAATTAAATGGTGGCATTTGAAAGTACAACTTGTCCCGCAAAAAACAAGCCCTCATACAACTATGTGAACAGAAAAATAAAAAAGTTATGGCTGTTTGAAGGCAAGGAGCAAAAAACGAAAACGCAATACCGAAAAAACCTCCGGTCGTGAAAGGGTTAAATGTTATAACCAGATGCAACCACTAAACAAACAAAGACCTTTGCAATCAACTAGACAGTTATTTGCAGTCACTCCCACAAATTCACACTCAGTACCAGAACTCCGGTTTTTCAACTCCACTTATACACAGCCCACTTACAAAGCAAGCCCAAAGTCAGAGCAAGCTCTATAAGAGTTTAGCTATGTAATTTATAGCACCTGGGATTGCTAACCACTCCCCTTCACCAGGTACACAGCAGAGAAAAAAAAAATGGGTTTAAATGTTATAACCAGATGCAACCACTAAACAAACAAAGACCTTTGCAATCAACTAGACAGTTATTTGCAGTCACTCCCACAAATTCACACTCAGTACCAGAACTCCGGTTTTTCAACTCCACTTATACACAGCCCACTTACAAAGCAAGCCCAAAGTCAGAGCAAGCTCTATAAGAGTTTAGCTATGTAATTTATAGCACCTGGGATTGCTAACCACTCCCCTTCACCAGGTACACAGCAGAGAAAAAAAAATGGGTTTAAATGTTATAACCAGATGCAACCACTAAACAAACAAAGACCTTTGCAATCAACTAGACAGTTATTTGCAGTCACTCCCACAAATTCACACTCAGTACCAGAACTCCGGTTTTTCAACTCCACTTATACACAGCCCACTTACAAAGCAAGCCCAAAGTCAGAGCAACTATGTATAAATATATCAGAGGTCAGTACAGAGATCTCTCCCATGATCTATTTATCCCCAGGACTGTGACTGTGACGAGGGGACATCCTCTGCGTCTGGAGGAAAGAAGGTTTGTACACAAACATAGAAGAGGATTCTTTACGGTAAGAACAGTGAGACTATGGAACTCTCTGCCTGAGGAGGTGGTGATGGTAAGTTCACTAAAAGAGTTCAAGAGAGGCCTGGATATATTTTTGGAGGGTAATAATATTACAGGTTATAGTTACTAGAGAGGGGTCGTTGATCCAGGGAGTAATTCTGATTGCCTGATTGGAGTCGGGAAGGAATTTTTTTCCCTTAAAGTGGGGAAAATTGGCTTCTACCTCACAGGGGTTTTTTGCCTTCCTCTGGATCAACTTATAGGAAAACAGGCCGAACTGGATGGACAGATGTCTTTTTTCGGCCTTATAAACTATGTTACTATGTTACTATGTTACTATCTACGTCTCTCAACATGTCCGGCAGCCTATGAAGTCGGTTGAAGTACCCTCTGAGGTGTTCACTCCGCTGGCTGACGTGGCGGAGGCGGCAGGAGTTCCCGCTCCTCCGCACAAGAACTACTCCCTTTGCCAAAATTTGATGGTCCCCGAAGCTGTCATCCGGAATGCCCTGGCCCTCTGGGAATACAAAAAGTTGGTAGAGGCGTGGGTTGTGCAGGTGTTAAAGCACCCACGGTCCGGTGACCCCAAGCTGGAGCGCAGAAGGGGTACCGTTATGTGGTTCAGTGTCGAACGGGGAGTTGGTTTTATCGCAGATGAGGAGACGGCAGAAGAATTATACGTGAACCGCCGTTCTGTAAAGCGGTCGTATATTCCGCCCGTCCACCACAATCTCCACGCAGGGGATTACGTGGAGTATACCCCTATGAAGAGCTTCCAAGGCCCCTTTGCTACTGGGGTGAAACTCCTTATGTGACCAGCTACTCCTGCAGCGCCCCCGGAAGACTGGACTGAGGAGGCCCAGGCCGCAGAAGAGGCTCGGTGTTCTCATGAGACCAATGATGGGACTCTGCGATCTGAGGAGAAATCTCAAGCTCAGCTGGAACCCCTGATACAAGAGTTGCCGCCGCCGCCGATCCTTCATGTGGGACAGATGACCACCAACAGTTTCGTGTACCAGCCATCGGTGGTACAATACCAACTGCCATGCCCATGGCAGGTGCAGGCCGCACAGTCCACCACTCACGGAAGACCGTTACCGGAGCCCTTACAGCTGGAGATTCTGTCACCTTGTATGCCACGGCCCTTGCCAGTGTGGCCGCGCGGTCACTACCAAGACCATCCCTGAGAGGTTGGTGGAGCTCTGCTGCCGCAGCCAGTGTAGCTTTCATGAGGCAGGAGCGCCCTCTTATGTCTTTCAGCTCCAGCAGCAGTGAAGAGGACCTGCAGGCCCTTAAGTAAGGATGGGAGCCACAACGTGGACTTTACTTGAAGGGTGAGCACTAGTTGGCCTTTGTTTTTATTTTTGCTGCCCTGCGTTTGTCCTCACCCAGATGGACATGGATTGTCAGGACTCCCCCATCAAAAAAAAAGTTTTAACCAAGTTGCGCATACATGCGCCTCATCCCTTTTTTCCCCCTTTTCAGGTTATTGGGGAGCCCCTTGAAAGAGGGCTTTTTAAGGAACCTTTGCTGCTATTTTATTACCCATTTGGATTACAATTACTTATGTAGATTACAAATTACAACTGAGTTTGGGACTCTGTTCCAGTTGTATGACAAGCGTCAGAAGAAAAGAGACTTAAACGTGTCCCTGAGCATACTATGTAGGTGATTTTTAAAATGTTTACATTATACCTATAATGTATTTGCACTATATTGTTTGCACTAATGTTTTTACCTTTCAGCAACGTTTTCAAGTATATTGCCCATTGTGTGTATTTCTTTACAGGTACCGCAATGTTTCCTCATATTCACTTTATTGTATGGTGGATGGTTGTACTATGCACTTAGCTGGATAGACAGCACCTTACTTGTTCTACCTCAAATATACATACTGCCTCTGAGGGTGATTTCAGATCTGACCATTTACGCTGGATCTGGCCCGGGGTCCGCAAGGTGTCGAAACTATGGCACAAGCCTCGGATCACCTGCTGGATCACCTCCTTTTCATGCTGGTTCGGGTGGCGGTGTGTGCCATCGTAATCCTGCCGGTCCATCAGCCGGACTATGCATTTCAGCTGTGCGGCAGAGCTAAATGATGAGGATCACCTGGATGCCATTTTCTAAAATTTGCTCTGCCTCTGAGGAGTGCACGCCATGTCCTCTCGTCATGCGTGCCTGCATATTACGTAATCGCGTAGACAATAGTACGCTGAGGATTCATACGCTATTTGTACGCTCATGCTTACAGTACAGACCAAAAGTTTGGACACACCTTCTTATTCAAAGAGTTTTCTGTATTTTCATGACTATGAAAATTGTAGATTCACACTGAAGGCATCAAAACTATGAATTAACACATGTGGAATTATATACTTAACAAAAAAGTGTGAAACAACTGAAAATATGTCTTATATTCTAGATTCTTCAAAGAAGCCACCTTTTGCTTTGATTACTGCTTTGCACACTCTTGGCATTCTCTTGATGAGCTTCAAGAGGTAGTCACCTGAAATGGTATTCCAACAGTCTGGAAAGAGTTCCCAGAGATGCTTAGCACTTGTTGGCCCTTTTGCCTTCACTCTGTGGTCCAGCTCACCCCAAACCATCTCGATTGGGTTCAGGTCTGGTGACTGTGGAGGCCAGGTCATCTGGCGTAGCACCCCATCACTCTCCTTCTTGGTCAAATAGCCCTTACACAGCCTGGAGGTGTGTTTGGGGTCACTGTCCTGTTGATAAATAAATGATGGTCCAACTAAACGCAAACCGGATGGAATAGCATGCCGCTGCAAGATGCTGTGGTAGCCATGCTGGTTCAGTATGCCTTCAATTTTGAATAAATCCCCAACAGTGTCACCAGCAAAGCACCCCCACACCATCACACCTCCTCCTCCATGCTTCACGGTGGGAACCAGGCATGTAGAGTCCATCCGTTCACCTTTTCTGCGTCGCACAAAGACACGGTGGTTGGAACCAAAGATCTCAAATTTGGACTCATCAGACCAAAGCACAGATTTCCACTGGTCTAATGTTCATTCCTTGTGTTCTTTAGCCCAAAAAAGTCTCTTCTGCTTGTTGCCTGTCCTTAGCAGTGGTTTCCTAGCAGCTATTTTACCATGAAGGCCTGCTGCACACAGTCTCCTCTTAACTGTTGTTGTAGAGATGTGTCTGCTGCTAGAACTCTGTGTGGCATTGACCTGGTCTCTAATCTGAGCTGCTGTTAACCTGCGATTTCTGAGGCTGGTGACTCGGATGAATTTATCCTCCGCAGCAGAGGTGACTCTTGGTCTTCCTTTCCTGGAGCGGTCCTCATATGAGCCAGTTTTTTTGTAGCGCTTGATGGTTTTTGCGACTGCACTTGGGGACACTTTCAAAGTTTTCCCAATTTTTCGGACTGACTGACCTTCATTTCTTAAAGTAATGATGGCCACTCCTTTTTCTTTACTTTGCTGCTTTTTTCTTGCCATAATACAAATTCTAACAGTCAATTCAGTAGGACTATCAGCTGTTTGAGCTACTTACAAGCTCTACCTTGTGAAGAGTTCATTTGCTTACCTTTCTTCCCAGAATTCCAGAGGAGCATGTATGGCCTATAAGTCTCCTCACGCCAACTAAGGTGCTCTCTGCCCAAGGAGAGATAGTACCCCCCAATTCCCGCAAGGGACACGCTCGTGTGAAAGAGCCCTTACACCGTCAGATAATTGCTAACAAGCATTCCTATAAACGCTTGCTAGCAATTATATTGCCAATTCTCAAACTGAGTCAAGATTTAATTAACTGACAGAGAAATAGATTATAGCTAGGGACAGGACTGTAGTCAGTGTAGTGTGTCACTGTGTAATTCATTCAGGCCGTCAGCCACTTTCAGTCCTGATGACCAGTGCTCTGTCCGGATGATCATTTAAGAAAAAATATATTGCAAAGTTTCATAAAAAAATAATTTGACTATGGACTAGTGTATCTAATGTATTTTACATCTTATTTTTATTTGATATATACAGTATATTTTTCTCTTTTACATAACACGAAAACTGTTGCTACTTCCCAAGAAGTTATACTTTTTGGACTATTTTTAACTTTTAAATAGCATACAAAATCCAACAATGCAGTGTGTTTTTAAACAAGCTGTATGTTACCATCGGCAAACATCCCTTTACCTATAGCCATATGTATGTGACTGTCACTGTGACATTACTAATGCTGTCTTGGAGTTGAACAGCTTGAAGGGGTTGAATACAGTCCTAGGAGACCTCAGAGTTTTATACACCAGTGTTCCCCAACTTCAGTCCTCAGGACCCGCCTGCCCTGCCCAGGTTTTCAGGATTTCCTTAGTATTCAACAGGTAATATAATTGGTGTCAGTGCATCACGACTTACCTCAGGCATTCATTCTGTGGGATATTCTCAAATTGTGACTGGTAGGTGGGCACTAAGGACTGGAGTTGGGGAACACTGTTAACCACAATTTTTCAGGGCAATAGGGGCACTTTCCAGTTGGGTTAAATTTATTCTGATGACTGGTTTATGTGAATCGGACCCAAAACAAATTTCAAGAAATTCACTCCTCTCTATCCAGGGCTTATTTTTTTTCTCCACACTAGCCAAGCTGACATTTTTTTTTTCTGAAATGAAACACCACATGGAATAGAAGTCTAAAAATAATTCTGATCAGAATAATCTGTGTTTTTGTATTCATAACATCTTCAAATATATCCAAAGAATTTAAGGAAAAGGCAAGCTAAAGAAAATTATTGATAGTTGTTCATTCTTAGAAGGGGTTTTCCTAGGCCGAATGGTTTATGCATGTGATTTCCAACAAATATACATTTCCATAAACACTCAATGGATATGAATTTCAATGTCTACTTCAGACAGAAAGTTCTGGCACGGACTGGGAAGCACATTGGGCAGAAGTATGAATATTTATATAGGAAACAGTAGTCGTTTCTTTCTGTCTTTGACTAAAAAAAGAAAAAGGAAAAAAAAAAGATCATTGACATTCAGATACAACAAAGTTATTTTGTAATACATAAAACAGTACAAAACGTGAACGTGGAAATTGTATCTACCGGGGCTATGTTCAGACTACAGGGCAGGCTCCAATTTTGTAACTTTATAATGGAATGTTCATTATCTATTAGATGGAGAAGGAGCAAATTTAGTAATGATTCCCAATTCTCTTAACTGGTGGATTGGCAGACTGGAGATGGATTTTTTGGAGCACCATGAAATAGGCTGCCTATTCATAGCTACAATTACTGAATTAGTAATTGGAAACAAGAGGCCCCCTGCCGCCTGTCTTCACCCCTGTGATGAGATTACCATAAACAGTTATGGAAAAACATACTCACATATGTTTCATAGGTTTCTCCAAGAAGAAAACTATCTCAGTTTTCACAGAAACCTAATATACGGTTCATAAAAGCATTTCGGAGTTGAGTTTGTCATACTCTATACCTTTTTATGGTGATTCTCAAAATATCGGAGCTCTTCCACAGCTTGGATTTAAACTATTTTTTTGCTAGATGAAGAGATTTATGGACACAGGAAATTAAACTTTCATCTCATAAATGACATTTCATTTATGCATGTATTTTACATTACTATTATTGTTGTTACCCATAGAAATGGTGTTGGGAATCTGCATTTAGAGGAGAGGTATTAGTAATAATCCTCTCTCCTGTCCCAGAATAAACAGAGCATAGGGGGTTGTGTATGAGTATGGTGTATTAATGAACAAATTACACTGTACAATTTAAAGGGGTTAACCAACCCCTAAAATGCCTCCCCATATGCCAGGGCCCATAGATTATACTTACCTGGCTCCCCAGCACCTGCATTGCTTCTGACTCCCGCATGGCCGCCACTGTATCTCCCCATCGCGCAGATGAAAACATCCTGGGTCAGGGGGAGGAGGTTTTAAGCCAATAGCAGGCCACGACAGGAACAAGCTTCCCTAGCATCGCGGGTGATAATAAGGAAGGTTTGTTCCCGTTGTGGCGTGCTATTTGCTGCCCTCCCACACCTCAACTCCGGATGTTTTCATCCATCAACTGGGAGATGCAGAGGCGGTAATGCAGGAGTCAGAAGCGATGCGGGTGCCAGGGAGCCAGGTAAGTATGACCTATATGAGGGGCTCTGGCCTATGGGGATGAATAACCCATTTAAGGCTTAAAAGTTAGGTAGTTACAAGTCATTTTTAAAAGTTTTTTTATGAAAGTTCGACATTGGTGGCTTATTCTCAGGATAGGACATCAATATCTGATCAATGGGGGTCTGACACGCAGCGTCCCAGTTGATCAGCTGTTTGAAGAGACCTAAGCGATGTGGTGAGCACTGCTGCCTCCTCACAGCTTACCAAGTACAGCTCCATACAAGGTATAGTGATTGAGTTTGGCCATTACAGGCCAGTCCCATTCACATAAAAAGGACTTAGCTACAAAAAGATCATGTTACTAATGAATAAATGTATCATCAATGGCCTTGATAGAGGCCACGGTTGTCCCTGGAGCACCACAGCCATTTCAATCAGCTGATCGGCAGGGGTGCTGGATGTTGACCCCCCATCAATCAGATATTAATGAACTATCCTGAAGATAGGTCATCAATATTCTGCTCTCCAAATCCCCTTTAAAGCTCTGTGTCTTGTGAAGACACTTAGGACCAGAGCATTGAAATTGTGTGGCAGTGCATGGAAGTACTACAGCTCCTTAGCATGGGGCAGTGTGGCCTCTGTGCAGTGTGGTACCAGCACTTTTAGACTTGCAAATACAGAGATGTTGTCTTCTAGACTCAATGGCCCAGATTTACTAATGTATATATACCAAAAATCTGTCTAAAAAAAGGAGCAAATTGGTGCAATTTGGCGCATGTAGGATTTCTACACTTTTTTCCTTCATGCTCAACAAAGGGGTGGGCTTTAGTAGAATGTAGGTGGGGCTTCACATAAAATAGGTGATACCTAAAATTTGTATTTTGTGCAAAAATTTCAGTGCCACTCTGGCATACAAATCTATCTTAATGTAAGCCTAGCAATAGTTGGTATACAGTCAGTGAAAAGTGTCTATCCCTGCACCACATTTATTATCCTGCCTGAGCGCCTGTGATAAATCTGTTGTAGCTCTAGATAGAATGCCTAAGCTTATGCCATCTTTAGGGTTAGTAAATCTGCAGCATTATCTCTAGTAGAGAATATTTCCGTTCATATGGAGTCTGATTAAGCAGAAAACTTTTGTAAGCTTCTCTTTAAATCAAAGTCATATGGAGGTACAGTAGAAACCCAATAGACCTCTATAGTAGCTCTGTTATGGCACTGTAAAATACATAGCCATATTATGACCATATGCATGACCACTTAAAGTGGTTTACCAGGAATTAATAAAATAAAATTACTGAATATACCTAAATATTACTTTACTACAAACATAGTCCCTCCACAAATTATTATTTATAATGGCTCATTTTCTCATTTTTAAAATGGCTGCTGCCCTATTAGCACAAACAAAACCCACCCTAACTAACAGCTGGATTGGTTAGTTCAAAGCAGGGAGCTAAATAACTGTCTCAGCTCTCTTCTGTGCTCTGGGTGTTGTGAATTACCATCCTACACACAACTGATAACATATTTTCTTCAGCCCTGTGTCTGTAGGAACTAACGAAGTGAAAGCACAGGGAGGACGCACTTGTCATGTTACTTGTAGGGAATATTGCAGCCCTGAGCTCCACCCAAACCACTAACCCTACCTCCTTGCATGTTCCGTCCTAACTGATGGTGCGCAACTGGACGGCAGTCCCTAGCTTACGTACGTGCAGGGCCTTACAGGGAGGGGAAACAACAAGAGAAAACAACAGGCAAAGACAGAAAACACAGACACGTGAATGTTTACCAAGCCGAGGTCAAGAGCCAGGAGGTCACGTCAGAACAAAGGGAAAGCACAGGATCGGAGTCAGATTCAAGCCAAGGTCAGAAGCCAGGAGGTCACATCATTTCAAGAGGTATCACAATCACAAAGTCAAATTCAAGCTGAGGTCAGGAGCCAAGAGGTTGCGTCAGTACAAGGGGTATCACAAGGATGAAGTCAAATTCTCGCCAAGGTTAACAAACAGAAGTTGCTAAAGTAGTAACACGCTTGTGAGGTATAAAGACCAATCACAGGCAACCTGTGGCCAGCAGGTTGCCTGTTAAATAGACCAGGCTGATGGGCCACATGACATAACGTTGGAGCTTGGCACAGTTATAGGACATCAGCAGGCCCATGGAGAATGACTTCTTGCAGTGGCAAGGTACAATAAGCTGGCTCAGATTTAGGAAGAAGGATAGGTAGTTTTATTTAGACTCCATACAGCAGTTTTACATACTTGGGCTCTATGGCTTATTTTAGCATTGTAACTAACTGGGACAAAGTCCTCAAAAATAAAAATACAGCCAAAAAATAGGATATTTTTAAAAGCATCCTAATATCTAATTGTGAGAGGTACATACCTTATGGGAATAAAAGGGTAAGAAACAAGAAAAAACTAATGTGGATAAATAGAACTGTAAAGAAAGCAATAAATGACAAAAAGAAAGCATTTAAATCACTAAAATAGAAGGGGAGCGAGCAAGCATTGAAAAGCTATAAGGAAAAAATAGAATATGTAAAAGACAAATAAAAGCAGCCAAACTAGAGACCGAGAGATTAATCGCCAACGAGAGTAAAACTAACCCTAAAATGTTCTTCAATTATATAAATGGTAAAAAGTATAAACCTGAAGGTGTTTTTTCTCCACTGTATTCACTGAGGAAACTGCCAGATGAAATGCAGAATATAAAAGTAAATTCCTCATTAAAAGTGCCCTGTCTGACCCAAGAAGAAATGCAGCGATGTCTTAAAAGGATTAAAATCGCCAGGACCAGATGGCATACACCCCGTATCCTAAGAGAATTAGTCATAGTCAGACCCTTATTTCTGATATTTAAGGACTCTATACTGACAGGGAGTGTTCCACAGGATTGGCACAAAGCAAATGTGGTGCCAATATTCAAAAAGGGTCCAAAAACAGAGCCTGGGAACTATAGGCCGGTAAGTTTACCATCTGTCGTGTGTAAACTGTTTGAGGGTTTTCTAAGAGATGCTATCATGGAGTACCTCAATGAAAATAAGCAAATAACTTCATATCAGCATGGCTTCATGATGGATCGGTCATGTCAAACCAATTTAATCAGTTTCTTTGAGGAGGTAAGTTCCGTGGCGAATCAATGGATGTCGTATATCTGGACTTCTCCAAAGCATTTGACACTGTACCACATAAAAGGTTAGTATATAAAATGAGAATGCTTGGCCTGGGAGAAAATGTCTGTATGTGGGTAGGTAACTGGCTCAGTGATAGAAAACAGAGGGTGGTTATTAATGGCATATACTCAGATTGGGTCACTGTTACTAGTGGGGTACCACAGGGGTTAGTATTGGGCCCTATTCTCTTCAATATATTTATTAATGATCTTGTAGAAGGCTTGCACAGTAAATTATCAATTTTGTAGATGACACTAAACTGTGTAAAGTAATTAACACAGAAGAGGACAGTACACTGCTACAGATGGATCTGGATAGACTGGAGGCTTGGGCAGAGAAGTGGCAGATGAGGTTTAACACTGACAAATGTAAGGTTATGCATATGGGAAGGAATAATGCAAGTCACCAGTACATACTAAATGGTAAAACACTGGGTAACTCTGACATGGAAAAGGACCTAGGAATTTTAGTAAACAGCAAACTAAGCTGTAGAAACCAGTGTCAGGCAGCTGCTGCCAAGGCCAATAAGATAATGGGTTGCATCAAAAGGGGCATAGATGCCCGTAATGAGAACATAGTCCTGCCACTTTACAAATCACTAGTCAGACCCCACATGGAGTACTGTGTACAGTTCTGGGCTCCTGTGAACAAGGCAGATATAGCAGAGCTTGAGAGGGTTCAGAGGAGGGCAACTAAAGTAATAACTGGAATGGGTGGACTACAGTACCCAGAAAGATTATCAAAATAAGGGTTATTTACTTTAGAAAAAAGACGACTGAGGGGAGATCTAATAACCATGTATAAATATATCAGGGGCCAGTACAGAGATCTCTCCCATGATCTATTTATTCCCAGGACTGTGACTGTGACAAGGGGACATCCTCTGCGCCTGGAGGAAAGAAGGTTTGTACACAAACATAGAAGAGGATTCTTTACGGTAAGAGCAGTGAGACTATGGAACTCTCTGCCTGAGGAGGTGGTGATGGTAAGTTCACTAAAAGAATTCAAGAGGGTCCTGGATGTATTTCTGGAGGGTAATAATATTACAGGTTATAGCTACTAGAGATGGGTTGTTAATCCAGGGAGTAATTCTGATTGCCTGATTGGAGTCGGGAAGGAATTTTTTCCCTTAACCCCTTCCCGACCGGCGCCGTACATGTACAGCGCTCGGGCGGTGCGGGGACATGACGCCCGCTCGCGGGTGCGGCGGGCGTCATGGCCGGCAAGTCTCTGCTGTTTCTAACAGCAGAGACTTGCGGCTACTTACCGCCATCGGCGGCGTCTTCAGATGGGCCTCTCATTTCTTGTGGGCCCCTCCTAAGGCTTCCGATGGCGTCTGTACCCGGAAGCTGTGCGCTTCCGGGTGATGTACAGACGACCCGATTGGCCAATCGGGCCGTCTGTACACGCTATGAAAGCTGTAATCCTCGCTGGTGAGGATTACAGCTTTCAAAGTGCAATTCTTATTCTGGCCACTAGATGGCAGGCCAGGATAAGAAATGAGCAATCATGAGTTTTAATTCAAGATTAAAAATCAGAGATTGCTCATAGTGAAAAAATAAAAAGTACAATATATTAGCTTATATTTGAGCTGTCAAATAATAAAAAAAAAATAAAAAAAAATGTTAATATATAAAAAATAAAAGAAATATAAAAGTTTAAATCCCCCCCCTTTCCGTATAGTTAAAAAATAAATACCTAAATAACAATAAATATAGACATCATGGGTATCACCGTGACCGAAAACGCCCATACTTTTAAACTAAAAAAAAAAAAATTCCAACACGGTGAATTGTGTGGCGGAAAAAAGCGTCAAAATGGCGATTTGCCATTTTTTGTCACTTTTTTTTCTAAAAAAAATTAAATAAAAAGCGATCAAAAAGTCAGACACACCCCAGAATGGTATCAATAAAAACTTCAGAATGCCCCGCAAAAAATGAGCCCCCATACAGCTCCGTACACATAAATGCCAAAAAGTTATCGGGGTCAAGATATGACGACCAAAAAAAAACCAAAACAACCAACTTTATCATTTTTTTATCACTATCAAAACACAAGAAAAACTATACATGTTAGGTACCGCTGGATTCGTACTAACCTGTAGAATGAAAGTAACTGGTCAGTTTTAATGAACAGCGAACGCCGTAAATAAAAAACCCGGAAAACTGTAGCGGAATAGTGGTTTTTTTGCAATTTTACCCGATTTGGAATTTTTTTCCCGCTTCCCACTACACCATATCCAATAATAAATGGTGGCGTTTGAAAGTACAACTTGTCCCGCAAAAAACAAGCCCTCATACAACTATGTGAGCAGAAAAATAAAAAAGTTATGTCTGTATGAAGGCAAGGAGCAAAAAACGAAAACGCAAATCCGAAAAAACCTCCGGGGTAGAAAGGGTTAAAGTGGGGGAAATTGGTTTCTACCTCACAGGGGTTTTTTTGCCTTCCTCTAGATCAACTTGTAGGATAGCCGGCCGAACTAGATGGACAGATGTCTTTTTTCGTCCTTATAAACTATGTTACTATGTAATGTTTGACCTGCATTGTGGGATATTAGAATCACTGTACAGCAGTATTATTTATCAGTGTTTGATGATTTATTTTTAGCATTAGCTGATGGTACTATGTGACCTCTATATGGTAGTATTAATTAAGTACTTATGTACTGTATGATGATATAATGAAAACATCATATAGATACATTATTTGAGCAGTAACTGGTTTTATTTATTGTACTGAAGACTTACATAGCTGAGTGCCGACTCATCTATGTCGGTGCTTACATCCACCCAAGCTTGTTGCCATGGGGATGGGGGACGCCGGCCACGCTGAGGAAGTGTGCGCCGCTGGGTCCTCCTCACCCCTTTGTTGCCAGGGAGATGAGGACGCCGGCCGAGTCTGACCTTGGCTACTCCTCGCTCTTCATGTGGCTAATGAGCAGCAGTGATTGTGTGCAGTCTGCTACATTACCACAGCCCCACAGCAGTCTTGTCCTTCCTGTCTGCATTTTCATTTAATTTATTCCTACACACACAAAGCTGAAGATGTTATCAGCTATGTGATCGGCTGTGTGTAGCATCGTAATTCATGACAGTCAGAGCACAGAGGAGAGCTGGAACTGCTCTTGAGCTCCCCGCTTTGAACTAACTCACCCAGTTATGAGTTTATGCTGAATTACACCAACAGATTTTCTGACTAATTTCTGTCCAATCAGACCAATAGTTGGTGTGTATAACAAAAGATCTCTGTGTGTAAGTGGCCATCTGACCAATGCCTGGTAAGAAAATCTATTAGATAACCCGTTGGTGTAATACAGGCATCTTAGGAAGGTTTTTTTGCTAATAAGGCAGCAGACATTTTATTTCCCCTGATGATTGCCCCTTAAAGAAAACATAATAAATAATAAATGCTATGTGGGAAATGCGTTATTTAGGTATTTTCATTAATTTTATTTTATTAATTCACAAAGAACCCCTTTAAAGAAAAGGCATATCTTTGTAATGTTCTGTTCATACTACTGTCATGGCTTCTCTTCTGAATGGAGCCATAAATGCTATGACTATGCACTTTTTAAAGATCCTGATGACTAGTATTGACCTATTATGAGGTCTGTTAGCAGGCTAGGACTAGTCTCCCACCGCTACACAAGTGGCACAGAACACATTAGACTTACTGCACTACATACATATATTTAATGTACAGCTCCTCAACCAGCCTATGTTCATATAAAAAACGAGATAGATTATTAAAGAAACTCCCCAGTTTATTATTATAGGCAAGATCAGACCTGAGATGACTTCTGGGTATAGAGAAAAGCTATCAGTGTCAACTTCTCCCCAGGACCTACCTTCTCAAAGTTGCTGCAGAGACCCCCATATTCTATCATCTGGTAGCATCTAGCTGCTGTGTGAGCAGGTAATATGTGAATGTATCCATACAGTGGGCCCCCAAAATAAATTTTACTGGTGGGACCTAGGCACCCCAGTCTGACACTGCCTGTTAGATCTCTGTTTTGGCATTTTTGATTGCAAACGTCAGACAATCTTGTTCTTAGCATTGAAAACACAGGAGCCCTGATGGAACAGAACTCATCGCCAATGTGCACAAAGATATTCTTCTAATTCACTTTTTTTTCTACCAGTTAACTATGAATGTTTAAGACATGCTCCAGACAAAAGTTGCTTTCATTTGACTAATAACTGTAGAATTTTCAAGGCACTACATTTGAATGCATTAATATAACATTCCTGTTTATGGCACACTGCGTTCTGCATGTTTTATTTTACAGTGGTACAAACAGGGTTCTGCAAAACAAACAAGGTAAAAAAAAAATCTACAAGGTCTTTTAAAGAAAAATGGATGCGTTATTTATTAAAAATGTTGCTTTTCCAGACATTCTTTAAGTTTCCTTTCACAGTTTTAGTGAGGTATCTCTCGGCACAGCCTTGAGCATTTCCTGTAGCTTCACAATAAAAACCCTTCGCATAAAAAAAACTTTTATAATATATGGTACAACAATTCCCAGTCAAGCAACTTCAAGATTTTCAAATGTCATGTTGGTATCCTAAGGCTCTTTTCTGCTTATGAATAATATCTGATTTTTACTTTTTAAGCTGACAGTATTAGAGCACACTGTCTCCGCAGTGCCCCCTATAGCTACTACTCTGTTTATACATTCCATTTTTGTAGTCTGGTCTTCCGTAGAATGCACAATCATAAACCTTATTTTATACAATGTTGTTTTAATGGTTTATTTTGTAAAAAATAAACATTCCTCACAAATATTTATTTTTGTGCGAAGCTGTTTTTGCTTTTCACTGTATGCATACATTTTATTTTATGCCCCCAATGATTATGACCCATTACACTGATAATGGTTATTATTAGGTTTCTTTCTTTTTTTTTTTACCTTTTATTATATATTGTTCATGTACGTGTTTTTTGTCAAATTAATCCAGGTCAAATTTATTGAAGTTCATACATTGATTTATTATAGAGATGAGCCAATTGACTAATCATTTTGTCTCATTAGCATGACTTTTGAAGTGTCCTCCAGGTGATAGATTCATAGGGCAGGACATGTAGCCCTGTCCTTGGCAATTTCCTGTGTGCTCTACTTTGGCTTCAGAACAACTGTGCCACTACCTGGAAGAGTAGCGGGTCCTGCACAGTCTCTGCTCCGAAAAACAGTTTCTGCCCTTGTGTGGCTAACAGGAGAAGCGGCACAGGCAAGAAATTGTCAGGTTGAAGGTTATAGACTATACATATACTACCAAATGGCATAGAATCAAAACGTATTTATAACATATTGGCATATATTTATTAATTAAAATAATATCCTATATCACCAGCGCTGGATAAAATAGACTAAGAGTATATTGTAAAACATACAAATTATGCATACATAGATAATATAAAAATAAAAATATGTAAAAGAAATATAAAAAAATATATAAAAAAGAGGGAATGGTTGAAACTCGCTTATTAAGAAGTCTATGAAAATTATTGCATCATTGTGTATCCTAGTATATATAGATAGACTGTGGTGGTACAGTTTATATAGTCTTGTTAATGTAGAATTTCCACCTCAGTCTGTTTAAATAATGCTGTATAGGTAAAGACACTGTAGTTTCATATATGGAAACAATGTTAACTTTGTTGTACCTTTTACCCTTCCCTTTTCCCTTTTTTTTACCCTTCCCTTTAAAGCCCTGGAGAGGTGATTCTTTCAATAGATGCTGTCGGCATGTGTCTCCTCCTGCACTGTTGTTTCTCCACATAATATTGTAACCATTTAAACAACTAACCAAACGACTAACTAATCACTAACAACTGAGGAAGGGGCAGGAATTTAGCCCCGAAATGCGTTTGGTTTAAATGGTTACAATATTATGTGGATCAAACTAAGTGATATAAGAAAACTTTTATTATCTCTAGAGAACTTTGCTATGATTTATTGTTGTATCTGATACTCAGAAAAAAGACGCTAACTGTATTAAGACCACGCTTCTGACAAACAAAAGAGCCTAAGGATCGAGACCACGCCACTAATAGGCTGACAAACCCGCTCCCTGGACATCACAGAGAGCGCACTATAGGAGCCACAAACCGGCGGGAATTCAGTGAGTTTGCCACATGGGACGCCAAGGAGACAGCACACAACGCTCCACCAGAGTGAGCGCACGGTGTCTCACAGGACAGCGCAGCGGGACGGAATAAAGCACACAGAGATATACAGCAGCGCAGCAGTGACAGCACAACTAGGAGAAACAACAGTGCAGGAGGAGGCACATGCCGACAGCATCTATTGAAAGAATCACCTCTCCAGGGCTTTAAAGGGAAGGGTAAAGTACAACAAAGTTAACATTGTTTCCATATATGAAACTACAGTGTCTTTAGCTATACAGCATTATTTAAACAGACTGAGGTGGAAATTCTACATTAACAAGACTTTATAAACTGTACCACCACAGTCTATCTATCTATACTAGGATACACAACAATGCAATAATTTTCATAGACTTCTTAAGGCCCCTTTCACACTGGCGAGATTTCAATGCTTGATGCGAACGCATTGCACCGGCACTGAATCCTGGCTCATTCATTTCAATGGGTCTTTTCACATGAGCGATGTTTTTTCAAGCATCAGTTCGCCGTTGCGTGAAAATCGCAGCATGTTCTATATTCTGCGTTTTTCACGCAGCCCTGGCCCCATTGAAGTGAATAGGTCTGCGTGAATCACGCATTGCATCCGCACGCAAGTGCGGATGCAATGCGTGATTCACTGATGCTTGCTTAGAGATGTTGTTTGTAAACATTCAGTTTTTTATCACGCGCGTGAAAAACGCATCAAAACGCTTCACACGCGCGCGGAAAAAACTGAACGAACGTACGCAATCGCAGTCAACTGACTGCGATTGTGTGTGGATAGGTGCGGATGCGTGCGGATTTTCCGGAACGCACCCTGAACGCATCCGGACTGAATTCGTGACGCTCGTGTGAAAGAGGCCTAATAAGTGAGTTTCAACCATTCCCTCTTTTTTTATATATTTTTTTTACATATTTTTATTTTTATATTATCTATGTATGCATAATTTGTATTTTTTACAATATACTCTTAGTCTATTTTATCCAGCGCTGGTATTATAGGATATTATTTTAATTAATAAATATATGCCAATATGTTATAAATATGTTTTGATTGTATGTCATTTGGTAGTATATGTATAGTCTATAACCTTCAACCAACATATCCAGTATCTACAAAAACAACAAGAGAACAATATAGGCAGATACCAGGTGAAGAGTGTGCGCGTCACACTTTTTTAATCAATTTATTTATCTACAGCACGGCTTGGGGTTATAGCCAGTGATCTGCTAGCACCTCTGTTCCATTATATTCAAGTTGGTGAGCCACTATAAATTACTCAAGAAATTGTCAGAGCCAGGCTAAATGTCCTCCCCTATCAATCTAGTGGCAGGTAGGCACTCCATCTGTGGGAACATCCCCTCACAGTCCACTGAGGACACAAATAAATTTGTTGCAATCAATTCACTCATGTACAGTTTGTTTGAACAGTTATAGGACATCAGCAGGCCCATGGAGAATGACTTCTTGCAGTGGCAAGGTACAGTAAGCTGGCTTAGATTTAGGAAGAAGGATAGGTAGTTTTATTTGAACTCCATGCAGTAGTTTTACTTGGGCTCTATGGCTTTTTTAGCATCATATTGTGGTACTATATGGGTATTACATGTTGGTATAATGTTTGACCTGCATTGTTAGATATTAGAATCACTGTACAGCAGTATTATTTCTCAGTGATTGACAATATTTTTTTAGCATTAGCTGACGGTACTATCTGGCCTCTGTATGGTAGTATAATTATGTACTTATGTACTGTATGATGATATAATATATACAGTATATAGATACATTATTTGAGCAGTAATTGGTTTTATTTATTGTAGTCTCAAGGAAGCCCTGGGCTATATCAAGCCACTGCTGCCTGTTTGGATGTGGCAGCACTGAAGCTTTCAGTCACAATCAAATGGTGGCACATGTAGCCCGTACCATGCCAGCAATTGTGGAGGTCCCCATTCTAAATTCAAAATGTAGAGATGAAAAAGAATTGCTAATTGCCAGATATCTGAAAAGAAAAAGAAAAAAAAATTATAAAAAAGAATACACACATTATTACATGTTGAAAATACTTACACATACAGTGCCTTGCGAAAGTATTTGGCCCCCTGGAACTTTTCAACCTTTTGCCACATTTCAGGCTTCAAACAAAAAGATATAACATTTTAAATTTTTGGTGAAGAATCAACAACAAGTGGGTCACAATTGTGAAGTGAAACGAAATTTATTGGATCATTTAAACTTTTTTTGTAATAATATAACTGAAAAGTGGGGCATGCAAAATTATTCGGCCCATTTACTTTCAGTTCAGAAAACTCACTCCAGAAGTTCTTTGAGGATCTCTGAATGATCCAATGTTGTCCTAAATGACATCATGAAGACCTAGGAACACACCAGGCAGGTCCGTGATACTGTTGTGAAGTTTAAAGCTGGATTTGGATACCAAAAGATTTCCCAAGGTTTAAACATCCCAAGGAGCACTGTGCAAGCGATCATATTGAAATGGAAGGAGTATCAGACCACTGCAAATCTATCAAGACCCGGCCGTCCTTCTAAACTTTCATCTCAAACAAGGAGAAGACTGATCAGAGATGCAGCCAAGAGGCCCATGATCACTCTGGATGAACTGCAGAGATCTACAGCTGAGGTGAGAGAGTCAGTCCATAGGACAACAATCAGTCGAACACTTCACAAATCCAGCCTTTATGGAAGAGTGGCAAGAAGAAAGCCATTTCTCAAAGATATCCATAAAAAGGTCTCGTTTACCGTTTGCCACAAGCCACCTGGGAGACACACCAAACATGTAGAAGAAGGTGCTCTGGTCAGATGAAACCAAAATCAAACTTTTTGGAAACAATGCAAAACCATATGTTTGGCATAAAAGCAACACAGCTCATCACCCTGAACACACCATCCCCACTGGTGAATATGGTGGTGCCAGCATCATGGTTTGGGCCTGCTTTTCATCAGCAGGGACAGGGAAGATGGTTAAAATTGATGGGAAGATGGATGGAACCAAATACAGGACCATTCTGGATGAAAACCTGTTTAAGTCTGCAAAAGACCTGAGACTAGGACGGAGATTTATCTCCCAACAAGACAATGATCCCAAACATAAAGCAAAATCTACAATGGAATGGTTCAAAAATAAACGTATCCAGGTCTTAGAATGGCCAAGTCAAAGTCCAGACCTGAATCCAATTGAAAATATGTGGAAAGAGCTGAAAACTGCTGTTCCCGAATGCTCTCCATCCAACCTCAAAGAGCTTGAGCTGTTTTACAAGGAAGAATGGGCAAGAATTTCAGTCTCTAGATGTGCAAAACTGATAGAGACATACCTCAAGCGACTTGCAGCTGTAATCGCAGCAAGAGGTGGCGCAACCAAGTATTAATGCAAGGGGGACGAATAATTTTGCACGCCCCACTTTTCCACTTTTCAGTTTTATTATTAAAAAAAAAGTTTAAAGATCCAATAAATTTCATTCCACTTCACAATTGTGACCCACTTGTTGTTGATTCTTCACCAAAAAATTAAAATGTTATATCTTTTTGTTTGAAGCCTGAAATGTGGCAAAAGGTTGAAAAGTTCCAGGGGGCTGAATACTTTCGCAAGGCACTGTAAGTCAAATGTTTAGACCATTAGCATATACACACAGATGACATATCCTCATCATTACAGCAGCCAGGATTAACCTACCCGGGCAACTTAAATATGGTCTAACAAAGATAAAAAAAATATATAAAATATATAATACATGTACAATACTATTAAGTACTTATACATAGAACTGGTAATGTTCAGAATACACAGGCCATAGAACAAACAGCTATGTATTGGCAAACAGTGGGTCATTCATGTATGAGTCTGATAATATAATCTTACCTTAAAGTAATAATGAGACATTCTTCAGGTGACACACTCCGCCGCATATTAGTGTCCGGGAAAGTCAAGGCAGGCCGCAACACCCCCAACAGCCGATCAAAGGTAGCCACCGACATGAGGCAATAATTAAAGAACTTAACAGGGTGCACACGGAGGTCAGAATACAAAGTAACAAATTGACCTTTGGAGGCCCGCTGTGAATTGATAGGATGCACCCACATCCACATCGGCTTCCTCCGCAGTTCCTCCTCTATCATTTCTGTTCGCTCTCCAAAACAACGGATGACCAGCCAGTGCAAACAAACATGGTCACTCGATGATAAGTTGAAAGTGGACATCCTGCAAAGGAAAATCCACAAACACAACACACACAAAGGCCAAACAATCCTATCTCCCACAAAAATGGAGCTTTCCCACCAAAACAGTCATGCTGGTGGTATTCATATGTGTTTGCAGTGACCAGGTGACTCCAGAGGATGGTTCAGTTGTTTTTCATGCTCGTTAAAAACACATGCAATCCGCATGTTATCCACAAAGAAAAAACGCAGTAAAGCAACGTAATCGCATACAAAACGGACAGAACATGCAAGCAAAATCGTGCGATTATCACTGAACGCACCCTGAATGCATCTGGACCTAATCGGTCACGCTCGTGTGAAAGAGGCCTAAAGGTATAGCCACACACTCACATTTTTGCATGCAGTTTTGGAAGTCAAAAAAACGACTGGATCATAAAAGGAGAGAAAGTATACAGAATTTAACCAACTGCATTGAGAAGGATTAAATCCATGGTAGATATGAACAACATACATCAATATGCTTAAGCTATGCAACATAGTCTAAGAATGAGTGAGCCAGTTCGGACAGCAGACAAACCCAAATCTTTTTGGGTTCGCTTCGGACAAATTCACTAAAACGGCACATGGTGCCATTTTAGTGCACGTCAGCGGGAAAAATGCACTAGTGAGGAAGACAATGGGTTCTCACATGAACCTGAGAGGAAGTGGGTGGTGATAGTTGTCCTGATTATCTCCCAGGCTGACAGACAGTCTGGATGAGCCAAACATTGCTGCAGAAGGTGGGGAGGTGCCATAGCAGAATGAACAGAACGGCATTCTGTGCGGTGTGAATGATGGCGTTTGGGTGTTACAGTGTCTGCCAGGAGTCAGGAACAGTGAAAAAAAACCATCAGGGATTTACATATTTACATATTTTCAGTTTCCACACGGTCAAAATGTAATTTTTTTCAGGGGTTCTTTCAATTTAATTAGGCAGCATATATATGTGATTACTGCAGCAATACCTACAGTATGGCAGCAATCTATCTGTCTGTTACAGTAAAACTGAGTGTTACACCTAAATCGTCCATTTATGTATTTTTCAGTTTCCATACGGTCGAAATGTAATTTTCTTTCAGGGGTGCTTTCAATTTAATTAAGCAGCATATATACATGATTACTGCAGCAATACCCATGGTATAGCAGCAACCTACCTGTGTGTTTTAAGTTGAAATTGAGCGGCACGCTTCAGTTGTCCATTAGTATTTTCAGTTTTCACGTGGTCGCAAATAATTTTTTTTTTGGGTGCTTGCAACTTAATTAAGCAGCATATATACGTGATTACTGCAGCAATACCAATGGTGTGGCAGCAATCTACCTGTGTATGTTAAGTTTAAATTGAGTGTCACGCCTCAATCGTCTATTTACGTATTTTCAGTTTCCACACGGTTGCAATTTACTTTTTTTTGGGGGGTGCTTTCAATTTAATTAAGCAGCATATATATAAGTGATGACTGATAAGTGATGACAATACCTACGGTGTGACAGCTGAGCATCAAAGAAATGTGCTTAGTGACTGTAAGTAATTTATCACAAAGCAATTTTTTGTATAAATTCAGTGAATCAGCCAAATCAAAATTTTAAATACTTCACTCATCAATAATTATATAACTAGCAACATATATAAATATGTGATTACTACACCAATAGACAGGGTAGCATATAAAGTATCTGAGAGTAATTATGAATTTAGACCCAATTGTGTTTCCTTATTTCAAAGTTTTTAATCCTTTTTTTGGGTGGAGTGGGGTTGTTGATTATATTCAAACTAGCAGCATATAAATGTGTTTACTACACCAATACACAAAGTAATGCACAGAATTATCTGAGAGGCCGAAAAATATCCTGACTACAAAAGGGTTCCAAACGAAAAAACCCAGAGCCAGAATGTGGTTAGTAACAGCACCATCTATCCGGCCAAAAGTAGTAGTATTAGTGGTAGTAGGCTGCAGTTGACTCTGCTGGCTTCGGAAAGGCACAACATTATATTTGAGTAGGAAGGAGGATGAGATTGTGGGGATTGGATGACTCACTCCTCATCTCAATCACAGCAGGATGACATGGAGGTTACTTCAGAGTCTGACACCATGCCATGGAGCCAGGGGTCACAGCGTTCCTCTTGCTCCTCCTCCTTTCAGCTCCAAAGGCGGCTTTCAGTGAAGCACTCTCAGTCTTTATTGTCCCTTTCTAGAGGGGCTCCTTCCTTTTATCTAAGAAGTGGCAAGAAAGCCCTACGCCCTATGGTAGATAGTCAAGAACGTCTCCCTGCTGACAACTTGTGGGAGAGCCGGTTTGGGCTGCCCTAAAGAGGAGGTTGGGGAAGAGGCTGGTGACCCCATGCATACCTGTGTTGATGGTTGTGGTAATAGTGGAACCTGTAGCCACGGCATTGGCGGTGGGGACAGTGGCAGTCAGGGAAAATGCTATAACAGAAAATAATAAAGTGAAGTTCGGGTCCCCATTGACTTTAATGGAGTCCGGGTTCAGAGTGAAGTTCGGTTCAAGTTCAGGTCCCGAATCCGAACTTTGACCTGAAGTTCGGCCAACCCGGCGAACCCAAATTTCCATGGGTTTGCTCATTCCTACTTTTAACCCTTACAAAAATGAAAAATTTGGGGCTAAGGCAACTTACTATTTTGAAAAAAATATATTTTTTTCTTTTGTAAGGTCTAATGTTAATAAATTCTATGAAACACCTGTGGTGTCAAAACAAGCACTATAACCCTAGCTAAATTCTATGGAGGGTGTATTTTCAATAATGGGGTGATTTTGGGGGGTTTCTACTGTACTGGAACCTCAACGGTTCTGTAAGTTCAGCATGACACCCAAACCCATTCAAGTAAAATCTGAGTTTCACAAGCCAGTGCTCCCTCCCTTCTGAGCTCTGCTGTGTGCCCAAACAGCACATTACAACCACATATGGGATACTGTCATACTTGGAAGAAATGGTGCAACCATTCTTGATGTGCTGTTTCTTCTGTTAACCCTTGTAAAATGGGGAAAAAATGTAAGCTAAAACAACATATTATTGTTAAAATGCAATTTTCATGCCCCAATTGTAATACATTCTATGAAACACCTGTAGTTTCCAAAATGAGGCTTTTTGGAGATGTTCCTTATGTTTTAGCGCCTCAAACCTCTTTAAACCTGAAATGGTGCCCCAAAAATTTCCTAAAAAATGAAGAAGAAAAAAGGTGCTCCTTCAGTTCTGAACCTGGTATTTGAGTAAAGTTGCACTCTAGGGCCACATATGGATGGGATATTAAAAAGAACTGTTGAATCAGGATAGTAAATTTGGAGAATTACTTTTATTTTATTGCCTGCTGTGTTACAAAAATGCCTAAAATTGAAAATCTACAAAAAATAAAATTTGTAAATTTCACTTCCATTTTGTATGAATTCATGAGAAACATTTAAAGCGTTAACAAACGTCCTGAATATGATTTTGAATACTATGTGGTTGCAGTTTTTAAAATGGTGTGATTTATTGGGGGTTCTAATATATAGTCCTATCAATGCCACTTCCGAACCGAATTGGTCCCTAAAAAAAATAGGATTTGGAAATTTTCTTGAACATTTGTAAAAATTGCTGTTAAACTTATAATCCCTCTCATTTTTCAAAAATGATGCCAAGTAGACACATGTAAAATATTAAAAGCACAGGGGGTCATTTATTAACCACTTCACGTCCGCCCATAGGATATAAACGTCCGTGAAGTGGTTGTCTATTTCTGAATGGACATGAAGTGACACATGTCAGATTTGCAAAATTAGGCCTGGTCAGGAAGGGGGTAAATGGCCCGGAAGGGAATTGGTTAAACAGAAATACGCCTAACTTAGGCATATTTCTGGTGCAGATTGCAGCGCAAAGGTCCTGTGCGCAGCAATCTTCGACTTCTCCCTGTCCACGCCAGGTTTAAAAAAATAGGCATGGCACGGGCAGAGAAGGGGACAGGCTGCAGGCCCATCTCATTTACCATTTTCTAGACCTGTTTTAGGCGTAGACAGGGAGAAGACATCATCCGTATTTCTTGAGGACTGCAAAATACATAAAATAGTGTGAATACACTGAATTGACTTGAATGAGTAGATGAACATGAGCATTGTTTATCAGTAACCATCTCTCCATTTCAGGAAAAATCGCAGTGTGTTCTGTCCTCATCCGTTTATCACGCATGTTGGGTCCATTCATGTCAATGGGTCAGTGACCAAAAAAAAACAACCTGGCAGCACATGTATGACATCCGTATGCGGTCTGTTTTCACAGATGGTGTATTATCCTTCAGGATTTTTTTTTTACAAGCAAAAAAAGTCAGATGCAATCTAAATGAAACTGATTGAACTTTTATGTAAAATCATGCAGTTTTCACTGAACAGACACTGACATGTTTTGTATCGCTCATGTGAAAGAGGCATTAGACATGTACTCTACAAATGAGATGTGATTGGGTCTGATACAAATCACAGAATTGCAGTTCCATGGTTATTATAGTGAACAGCAATGTTCTGACCGTGGTTGCTTTTCTAAGTTTTCTTAATGATTTATAAACGACTATATAACAGCATTTACAGTGAGAGTGAGACACTGAGGAAATCAGTTTACAGACTTTCTACCAGATTGCTTCATTTATTGGTAGAACAGCCACTAGATGTCTCTAGATGTCCTATATATATATATATATATATATATATATATATATATATATATATATATATAAAGTTTGTATCCTCATTACCACATGCCAAAAATATACAGATAAGCTAATTCGAATTTTAGATTGTGAGCCCAAGTGGGGACAAGGATTGATTTGAATTACTAAAATCTCTCTTATTATGTATATATAATAATGTCTATTGAAAAGCCTATGGAAAAATCCAGAAAGCACATAATATAATAAACAACCATAAAAAGAATAAATAATAAATAAAATGCTGTGTGTACGAATGGCTAATCTTAATCAGACGGTTTAGTGTTTGGATTCAGGGGCATACAGAAATCTCACAAGAACCCTTAGTAAGGGCTCATGCACACGACCGTATGTATTTTGAGGTCTGGAAAACATGGATCTGGAAAAAGTATGGATGACGTCCATGTGCATTCCGTATTTTGCAGAACGGAACAGCTGGCCCCTTATATTCCTATCATTGTCCGTAATGCGGACATGTTCTATTTTTTTGCAGAACGTAAATACGGACATGCAGAAACGGAATGCACATGGAGTAACTTTTGTTTTTTTTGGGAGTCCCATTGAAATGAATGGTTCCATATACGGTCCGCAAAAAAAACCTGAATGGACATGGAAAGAAAATACGTTCATGTGCATGAGCCCTAAGTCTTAGTATGGGCCCCCCTGCCTCATCCAGTTTCCTAATCTGAATGTGTCAAAAACTCCCAAATAACATGTCATGCAAAGTATGACTCCCCGATTTCTGGCAGATTTAGGTTTTTTTATTAATTAGGCAGAAGAAATTTTATTAAAAAAACGCCCTGTTCTTCACCTATTTTATTGAACTTTTACGTCGGAAAAAATGCAACAGGTGGTTAGTAAATGTGGGTCCATATTTATCAATGTATTTACACCAGAAAGCTGGCATAAACACACTGTTAAATTTCCCCATAAAGATTTATGCCTGAAGCCTTCCTCACAGTGAGTAGGGCAAGCTCAGAGCATTGAAAGTTGTACAGTTACCATTCACTGCAATGGAAGCAATAAAAATCGATTTGCACTGAGTTCCCCCATATACAGTGTTTTCATTTCAGTAACAGAAGAAGTTCAGCATGGTTGCCTACATGGTACGTGGATTATGAATATATTAATTTAAGAAATAATTACTTAAAGAGGTTATCCAATATCTGAAATATCCCCTCCAATGCATGGGCCCCTGGTATGGGTTATATTTACCTGCTCCCTGGCATAGGCGTCGCTCTGGATCCCTGCTATTGGCTGCTACCTTGTCACTGAAGATGCAAAGGCAGGCGTGCAGGGACACAGGTGCCGGGAAGCAGGTAAGTATAATCCATATCAGGGGTCTGGGCATTGTGGGGGATATTTTAGTAATAGGATAACCCCTTTAAAGTGTGTCTAACCGTTTAATAACTGTGCATTAAAGGTGATTTCCAAGACTTTAATAAGGATGACTAGTGCTGAGCGAATTGAAGTTCTCGAAGTGAACTTCAATCTGAATTTCCAGAAATATTTGCTTCGCCACAAGCCGGATTTCCTCCTGCCTCATGATAAGAAATCAATTTTCCGTAAAAATTAAAAAAAAATCATACTTACCTCATCCATTTGAGCATGAAAAGGCTGCCGTGGCCATCTTGCTTGAAAATCTGGTGAGAAATCTCATGCACAGTAAGATATGATGTCACCACACAAGCCGACGTGATGATGTGGTCATGCGCCATGCGAGATTTCAAGCTGGAAATTCAAGCAAGATTGCCGCGGTGGCCTCTTTCTGATCGAATGGATGAGTCAGGTACATTTTCAATTTGCAAACACTAAAATGCCTTAATATGGATCTCAGATGCCTTGAAATGCGGGCAATCGTCGTTCCCTATTATTGCACCCGCTATTTACAAAGAAATGAGCTTTGTGATGAAGTCGTTCATCACAAAGCAAATTTTTTTTGTAAAATTCGGTGAAGTAGCCACATCAAACTTTGCTCATCTCTACTTATGACCTATCCTGTGCATAGTTCATTAGTATCTGATTGGTGGGGGTCTGACACCCAGGACCAGATTTTTGAAAAGGCAATGGTGCTTGCGGTGATGACACGTTCATTAGTCTCATGGCCAAGATGCAAATCAGCCCCATTAAAGTGAATGGGGCTGAGAACAATACCAAGCACAGCTGCTGTACAGTGAGCCCTAACTGGAACCCCACCTGCTTTCCCTGCCTACTTGCAGTGCAAGCCCTTGGTGGCAAGTCTGCAACTGGTTGGGGTTCCCTATCTTACTAAGGTGCAAGACAGATGAAACACAGAGACAAAACCACACAAAAGCAGAGACAGAGGGTAGTTAAATAGCTTTGCTGAGATCAGAACCAGACGGGAGACACAGTACCAAAAACACAAGGCAGAGAATGCTCAAAAGCAAGCCGAGGTCAATAATATGAGCAATCCAAACACACCAACAGAACTGGAGCTGGGAGCACAGCTAGAGAGTCACAGACTATAACTGGCACTGGTATAAGGCCAGATAAGAGCTTAAATAGAGAAGTGAGTCAGAATCTGATAGGTCATGACTTGGTTCTCCATTAGTCAAAACACTAGCACATAGGAATAGATCATCTGAGCAATCAGTCTGCTGCTAATCTTCACCAGCACACGCCTCCTGTGGGGAGAAAGACCATTCCATTCTGTTGTGTCCCCGGGGAGCATGGCCATGCAGCATGTCAGGGAGGGCATGGCCTGGCAGTGTGTGTCGTTGTGTTCATGCTTAAGACTGCAGCGCTGGAGTCGCTGTGCTGGAGTCCGGAGAGATAAGTTTGTGACAACAGCATTGTGCTTGGTAAGCACGGAGAAGGCTACAGCACTCACAGGAGAGCTGGTGCCTTCTCAAACAGCTGATCGGCAGGGGTCCTAGGGGTAAGACCCCCACCGATCAGATACTGATGATCTATACACTTGTATCTGACATTTTAGCAGTGTTCCTGTATTAATTCTGAATGTCTAGTTTGCAGTTCTCCTAGACACGGTGGGTCAAGCCTAGCTGCTACCCACTGCACACAGAAAGTAGAGGAGAATCTGCTTTCTAACCTTTTCTTATTTACTCAAAAGCAGCCTAGGATCATGGTTTACAGAACTGACATGTATGATTGTGGGTAAAGCTTTTAGTAAGTTTTTGTCTCAGCCCATGTACGGCAGCTGCAGCTGTCTGCTTTTCTGTGTGTGTCTCATTTAGCTCTTGCTCACTCCACCTCCTTCCCTGTCTATAGACTTGAATTGACATGTGTAATATGATCCTCCATAAGCTGCACTTATCCTGGATTGGTTTGTCATTTTTCAAAGTGAAAATCAATTAGCAAGGGGCAAAACGGGAGGAGACGTAAACACCTGAGAACATGAGAACTAGACATTTCTTACTGATAAGACAAGATTTATGCAAAGTTGTGTGAAAAATTAGTAACCATTGAAGAGGGTGAAGTACATCACATATAAATGTAATAGCATGATTGAAATTAGCAAAATAAAATGACTGTTTGGTTCCGATGGTCACTGTACGTATAATGCTTTTGCAAAATCTTTAGGCCCTTTCACTTTTTTCACGTTGTTTTATGTTGTGGCTTTGTCCTAAAAAGGAAATTCAAGCCCCCCAACTGCCTTTAGTACCCAATAATGCGAAAGTGAAAACACAAGTTTAGAAATTCTGCAATGAAATTTTGAAATTTTGCTCCTGTGGATGCCCCAGTTACAGTGGAAACAGTGAAGGAAATAAATACAATTCAGTGTCCTCCATAGGTCTTTTAATGACCTCCTGAGGTCTTAAAATCTAAGAAAAAAAAAATACAAATAAAAAAAATGTAAAAAAAAAAAAAAATTAAAAATGTAGTCGCTAACAGGAACCGTCACTAAAATTGCCCCGTTCGCTCAAACCTATATATGTTACATATAAAAACAATCATCACAAAATAGGGAACGCATTACAATAATTAATTGTGTCAGTTTTAATATCTAAAAAATAAAAAGCTATAATTAAAAAAAATACTTTTTAATAATAATTAGTGGCTTTCCTCCAAATTAAACATAAAAAACTAAAAAAATCTCTAAAAAAGCATTCTAATAAAAAGTTCTAAGTCTCAAGTAAAAAAAAAAAAAATTTTGGCAGTCAAACAAATAAAAAAGCTACTGTCACTAAACCACCACTTGCACAAATTCACAAAAAGTTGCCTGGACATTCAGGCCTTTTTTGGGCCCGGTCATGAAAGGGTTAATAAGAAAGATTTAAGTAGGTGTAAGCCCTGCTAGGGATGTTGTTTTAGAGCCCAGTAGCTTCAATTTCGTCCTCTGGACCATGTAACTTACTAGACAGGTTATTTTTTGTCTCCCATCATTTTAGTAGACACTAGGGATTAGCGAATTTTTCAAAAATACGTTTCGGCTGGTTTGCCGAATTTTCCGAAAAGATTCGCTTCGATCCGAATAAATTTGTGGTGAATCACGTTAAAAAACGGCTACTTCCGGGCTGCAGAGAGCCTGAATAGTGGGGTAGAACACTGTGCCTTGCAGTAAAACACATATGGAGTCAACGGTGGTATTAAAAGAATACTGTGAGCCAGTGTGACACACACATAACAGGCGTCGCTCTTAAAATCACTGCACACTTTTATGTATTTGGGCAGTTAAGGGGCCAAAACTCACCAAACAACTCAAGTCTAAAATCAGCCTTACAGGTCAATGTTAGCGCCAGCTATAAAGAATCGTGCACAGGTCCAAGATCCTACTAGAGCACCAAAAGCGCACGCCTTTTACACCAATTCACTGATTCCACATACATTTCTTACAAAACCTGTTCTATTACACGCTTAAACTAGCAGAGCCCCCCCCAGTCAGTGTGAAGATGGCAGGAGACCACAGAATGATACGACGATAGTGTAGAGGAGGCATTGACAGCAGTTGTAGCATCAGGAGACCACAGAGTGGCACAACCACAAAGTAGGTTGACAAGATTGAAAATGTCAATCAGTAGAATTTCGCAGTCACAGACAGGCCCAATGAGAAGACAGCAAATGACCGTAGTGAAGACCTATGAGGTTGCACAGTGGCACAATGAAAGAGTTGTTGGTCAAGATTGAAAATGTCAATCAGATGAATTTATCAGTCATATACAGGCCAAATGAAAAGACAGCAGTGTCAGCAGCTGTAGCATCAGGAGACCACAGAGCGGCGTTACAACAGTATATAGGATGCAGTGTCAGCAGCTGTAGCATCAGGAGACCACAGAGCGGAACAACGACAGTATATAGGAGGCAGTGGCAGCAGTAGTCGTAAAATCTGGAGGCCACAGAGTGGCACAATGAAAGAGTGTGGAAGTTGCAGCAGCAGTCGGAAAATTTGGAGGCCACAGAGTGGCACAATGACAGAGTGTGGAAGTTGCAGCAGAAGTAGAATTTAGAGGCCAGGGTGGTATGAAGACAGAGATAGGAAGGAGAAAGTTCTCAGAACAACTAATGTTTGCGCAAGAGGAATTGACGTGGAACAAGTGTCAACCGCTGTCAACCTGACCTGCCTGAGAATCTAGAAGGTCTTTCAGAGTGTCATGATAACAGTGTACAGGAGGCAGTGGCAGTAGCTGTAGCATTATAAGGCCACACAGTGGCACAATGACAAAGTGTGGAAGTTGCAGCAGCAGTCGTAAAATTTGGAGGCCACAGAGTGGCACAATTACATAATTTGGAGGTAGCGGCAGCTAGGAGACGGCGTGTGTAGTTGGCGGCGGCGGCAGCAGCATCAGGCCGGAGAGTGGCACGGTGACATACCCTGAAGAGCAGACCGTAAAAAAGAATTCTCGGCCTTTTGGTTAAGATCAACTGTAGTACATGTTCTCATTGGTATCAGGGCTGGTTATGCCAGGGAACGTAAGGCAGAGGAGGTGCAGTGCAGGCTACAGCTTTGCCTTGATGTTGACAAAATTGCAGTGTTGACACAGTGAGCTGAGAAGTTCCATCTTGAGATCGAGCTGGCAGTCTGCAGGGAGCTGAGCTACCACCTGTGGGAGCCCCTGCCTCTCGCCTCCCCCATGCTCATCGCTGAGTGTCCCACGGGCCGGAATCGTTTACTTTTAAAAATCTGAGTGTTCAAAACAAACAGGGTTTCCTGTATACTTGAGCTAGCAGCAGTCGAATCTTTGTCTGCAGATGACGATAATGACCATGAAGCCCTTGCTTCAACCGTCTCCCAAGTGCAATCGGCTACATCATTATCAACTACAGTTAGCTCTGTTTCCTGTATACTTGAGCTATGAATAATGGAATGGGACTACAGAACCTACAAAAAATTTATGACTGACATACTGCCGAGCAGAAGGTCCAAAAAATTTGAATCAGTTTTGAGGCCACAGAGTGGCACCGTAACAGCGGCTGCAAGAGGCAGCAGTCGAATACATTTCAAGTCAACAGAGTTGGAGAGGCAGCAGGAGTTGTACTAATTTTAAAGAGACAGAATGGCACAGTGACATACCCTGGGAGAGGCAGCAGCAGTCCAAAAAATTTAAATGCAACATACCGTAGAGTGGCACAATTACATACTTTGGACGTAGCGGCAGCTGGGAGACAGCGTGAGTAGGCGGCAGCTGGGACGCAGCATGAGTAGGCCGCAGAGTGGCACAATTACATAGTTTGGATGTAGCGGCAGCTGGGAGACAGCGTGTGGAGGCGGCAGCTAAGACGCAGCAGTATCAGGCCACAGAGTGGCACAATTACATAGTTTGGACGTAGCGGCAGCTGGGAGACAGTGTGTGGAGGCGGCAGCTGGGACGCAGCAGTATCAGGCCACAGAGTGGCACAATTACATAGTTTGGATGTAGCGGCAGCTGGGAGACTGTGTGTGGAGGCGGCGGACGCAGCAGCATCAGGCCAAAGAGTGGCACAATTACATCGTTTGGAGGTAGCGGCAGCTGGGACACAGCATGTGGAGGCGGCGGCAGCAGCAGCATCAGAGCACAGAGTGGCATGGTGACATAGCCTGGAGGTGACAGTAGTAGCAGCAAGAGGAGACCTGATTGTTGAGGTGGCAGCAGCATCAGAAGGCTACATATTGGGTCAGTGACAGAGTGAAGAGGTTGGTGGTAAAGTCACTGGAAAAGATGCTGGGTGGTAGAAGGAGCAGCTGGTAGATGTGTGGCATCAGGTGGGTGGCAGCATCATAAGAGTGGCTGAGGCAGGTAGCCTGAAGAATACAGTCTCATTTGTCAAGGTTTGGGTGATGCATCATGGCTGATCTAATCTGATGCATCAGGCGTTGGTGTTTGGAAATCCTGGCTGATCCATGCCTGATCAGTCTTGACAAAGGTGAGTCTTTCCACATTTTGGAAGGACAGGCGAGTTCTCCTTGGGGTAACTATGGCCCCTGCCGCACTGAACACCAGCTCTGATGCCACACTACTAGCCGGGCAGGACAGCTTCTCCAGTGCAAACTCAGCCAGTTGCATCCACAAATCCAGTTTGGCTGCCCAGTAGTCCAGCAGATCTTTAATGTGGGGTGGCAGGATGCTGTCCAAGTAGGCCACCACCTGCTGGTTCAGGGTCTGCTCCTGGTCTACCTGCTGCTGCTGCCACCACTGCTGGTGAGTACTTTCCGCACTTGGCGGTTGAAGAAAGCTGCTCATCAGCTACTCCAGACTCAAGTTGCTGCTGATGGAGCTGGTACTGCTCCTAACCACCGACCCCCCCAACAGGCAGTGGTACGTGAGCGCTGAGGGACCCCCGGTCAGACCTGCGAGAGGATGGACGACGACGCAGATAGGCAGCAGCCAACAGACTACATAGGATGTCTCTATAGTACTTCAGTTTGTCCTCCCTCTCAGCAGGTGAAAAAAAGGCCCCCATTTTAGACCGGTAGTGAGGGTCCAAGAGGGTGGAGAGCCAGAAGTCATCCGAATGGTGACTATTCGGCTGTCACTACGTAAGCAAGTGAGCATGCATCGGACCATTTACGCAAGTGACTCGGAGGGACTCCCTGCCTCCAACTCCACTGTATACTGCCATGGTGTCTCTGGGTCATCTGCCTCATCTTCCGCATCTCCCTCTACCTCCTCTGGCTGCTCCTGCTCCTCCCCTTCTGTCACCCGGGTAGAAAAACCACTAAATGCTTGTGCACCAATGTCCTCCTCCTCCTCCAGTTCAGCCCCCACTGGATTCATGTGGCCGTGAGATGCAGTCTCCACGTCTCCAGTCCCCTGACCAGAAAGATTTTGCAGCATCTGTTCCAGGACATGAAGCAGTGGAATGACGTTGCTCATACCGTAGTCCTGGCGACTGACAAATAAAGTGGCCTCCTCAAAGGGCCTGAGCAAGCGGCAGGTGTCACGCATGAGCTGCCACTGGCTGACATCAAAAT
>ONZH01013121.1:0-46342 GCA_900303285.1 Rhinella marina
ACGTAGTCTTTAGACGGCGGTATTGCACCGCAAACCACACAATTTTTCACTGCACTGTAATATATAACTGAGAGGAAAAACGTATTATTTTTACACTCCGGCTAGTGTGAAGACACGACAGAATTTTCATGCATATATACATGAGAGAAAAAAAAATTTCTACACTCACTAGTGTGCAGCACACGACAGAATTTTGCACTGCACTGTATAATAATAAAGTATAGAAAAAATTTATCTTTTCTACACTCCAGCTAGTGTGCAGTACATTACAGAATTTTTCACTGCACTGTATAATATATAACTGAGAGAAAAAAAAATATTTTTTCTACACTCCGGCTAGTGTGCAGCACACGACAGAATTTTTCACTGCACTTTATAATATATAAATGAGAGAAAAAACGTATCTTTTTAACCACTCGGCTAGTGTGCAGCTCATTACAGAATTTTTCACTGCACTGTATAATATATAACTGAAAGAAAAAACATATTTTCTACACTCCGGCTAGTGTGCAGCACACAACAGAATTTTGCACTGCACTGTATAATATACACTCACTGGCCACTTTATTAGGTACACCTGTCCAACTGCTCGTTAACACTTAATTTCTAATCAGCCAATCACATGGCGGCAACTCAGTGCATTTAGGCATGTAGACATGGTCAAGACAATCTCCTGCAGTTCAAACCGAGCATCAGTATGGGGAAGAAAGGTGATTTGAGTGCCTTTGAACGTGGCATGGTTGTTGGTGCCAGAAGGGCTGGTCTGAGTATTTCAGAAACTGCTGATCTACTGGGATTTTCACGCACAACCATCTCTAGGGTTTACAGAGAATGGTCCGAAAAAGAAAAAACATCCAGTGAGCGGCAGTTCTGTGGGCGGAAATGCCCTGTTGATGCCAGAGGTCAGAGGAGAATGGGAAGACTGGTTCGAGCTGATAGAAAGGCAACAGTGACTCAAATTGCCACCCGTTACAACCAAGGTAGGCAGAAGAGCATCTCTGAACGCACAGTACGTCGAACTTTGAGGCAGATGGGCTACAGCAGCAGAAGACCACACCGGGTGCCACTCCTTTCAGCTAAGAACAGGAAACTGAGGCTACAATTTGCACAAGCTCATCGAAATTGGACAGTAGAAAGATTGGAAAAACGTTGCCTGGTCTGATGAGTCTCGATTTCTGCTGCGACATTCGGATGGTAGGGTCAGAATTTGGCGTCAACAACATGAAAGCATGGATCCATCCTGCCTTGTATCAACGGTTCAAGCTGGTGGTGGTGGTGTCATGGTGTGGGGAATATTTCTTGGCACTCTTTGGGCCCCTTGGTACCAATTGAGCATCGTTGCAACGCCACAGCCTACCTGAGTATTGTTGCTGACCATGTCCATCCCTTTATGACCACAATGTACCCAACATCTGATGGCTACTTTCAGCAGGATAATGCGCCATGTCATAAAGCTGGAATCATCTCAGACTGGTTTCTTGAACATGATAATGAGTTCACTGTACTCAAATGGCCTCCACAGTCACCAGATCTCAATCCAATAGAGCATCTTTGGGATGTGGTGGAACGGGAGATTCGCATCATGGATGTGCAGCCGACAAATCTGCGGCAACTGTGTGATGCCATCATGTCAATATGGACCAAAATCTCTGAGGAATGCTTCCAGCACCTTGTTGAATCTATGCCACGAAGAATTGAGGCAGTTCTGAAGGCAAAAGGGGGTCCAACTCGTTACTAGCATGGTGTACCTAATAAAGTGGCCGGTGAGTGTATAACTAAGAGAAAAAACATGTATTTTCTACAGTCCCGCTAGTGTCCAGCACACAACAGAATTTTTCACTGCACTGTGTAATATATAACTGAGAAAAAAACGTATATTTTCTACACTCTGGCTAGTGTGCAGCATACGACAGAATTTTGCACTGCACTGTAGTATATATGACTGAGAGGAAAAACGTATATTTTCTACACTCCGGCAAGTGTGCAGCACACAACACAATTTTGCACTGCACTGTAGTATATATGACTGAGAGGAAAAAACGTATATTTTCTACACGCCGGCTAGTGTGCAGCACACAACAGAATTTTGCACTGCACTGTAGTATATATGACTTAGAGGAAAACGTATATTTTCTTTACTCCGGCTAGTGTGCAGCACACGACACAATTCCGCACTGCACTGTAATATATATGACTGAGAGGAAAAACGCAGTCTTTAGACAGCGGCTATTGCACCACAAACCACTAAATTTTTCTCTGCACTGTAGGATATATAACTGAGAGGAAAAACGTATATTTTGTAAACTCCGGCTAGTGTGCAGCACACAACAGAATTTTTCACTGCACTGTATAATATATAACTGAGAGAAAAACATATATTTTCTACACTCCGGCTAGTGTGCAGCACACAACAGAATTTTGCACTGCACTGTATAATATATAACTGAGAGAAAAACGTATATTTTCTACACTCCGGCTAGTGTGCAGCACACGACAGAATTTTTCACTGCACTGTATAATATATAACTGAGAGAAAAAATGTATATTTTCTAAACTCTGGCTAGTGTGCAGCAAACAACAGAATTTTTCACTGCACTGTATAATATATAACTGAGAGAAAAAACATGTATTTTTCTACACTCCGGCTACTGTGCAGCACACGACAGAAATTTTCACTGCACTTTATAATATATAAATGAGAGAAAAAAACGTATCTTTTCTACACTCCGGCTAGTGTGCAGCACATAACAGAATTTTTCACTGCACTGTATAATATATAACTAAGAAAAAAACGTATATTTTCTACACTCCGGCTAGTGTGCAGCACACGACAGAATTTTGCACTGCACTGTAGTATATATGACTGAGAGGAAAAACGTATATTTTCTACACTCCGGCTAGTGTGCAGAACACAACACAATTTTGCACTGCACTGTAGTATATATGACTGAGAGGAAAAAACGTATATTTTCTACACGCCGGCTAGTGTGCAGCACACAACAGAATTTTGCACTGCACTGTAGTATATATGACTTAGAGGAAAAACGTATATTTTCTTCACTCCGGCTAGTGTGCAGCACACAACACAATTCCGCACTGCACTGTCATATATATGACTGAGAGGAAAAACGTAGTCTTTAGACGGCGGCTATTGCACCGCAAACCACAAAATTTTTCACTGCACTGTAGGATATATAACTGAGAGGAAAAACGTATATTTTGTACACTCCGGCTAGTGTGCAGCACACGACAGAATTTTTCACTGCACTGTATAATATATACATGAGAGAAAAAACATATATTTTCTACACTCTGACTAGTGTGCAGCACACGACAGAATTTGGCACTGCACTGTATAATATATAAAGTAGAGAAAAAACGTATCTTTTCTACACTCCAGCTAGTGTGCAGTACATTACAGAATTTTTCACTGCACTGTATAATATATAACTGAGAGAAAAAACATATTTTTTCTACACTCCGGCTAGTGTGCAGCACACAACAGAATTTTTCACTGCACTTTATAATATATAAATGAGAGAAAAAAACGTATCTTTTTAACACTCCGGCTAGTGTGCAGCTCATTACAGAATTTTTCACTGCACTGTATAATATATAACTGAGAGAAAAAACATATCTTTTCTACACTCCGGCTAGTGTGCAGCACTCAACAGAATTTTGCACTGCACTGTATAATATATAACTAGGAGAAAAAACATATATTTTCTACACTCCCGCTAGTGTCCAGCACACAACAGAATTTTTCACTGCACTGTATAATATATAACTGAGGAAAAAAACGTATATTTTCTACAACAGGGCTAGTGTGCAGCACACGACAGAATTTTTCACTGCACTTTATAATATATAAATGAGAGAAAAAAACGTATCTTTTTAACACTCCGGCTAGTGTGCAGCTCATTACAGAATTTTTCACTGCACTGTATAATATATAACTGAGAGAAAAAACATATTTTCTACACTCCGGCTAGTGTGCAGCACTCAACAGAATTTTGCACTGCACTGTATAATATATAACTAGGAGAAAAAACATATATTTTCTACACTCCCGCTAGTGTCCAGCACACAACAGAATTTTTCACTGCACTGTATAATATATAACTGAGAAAAAAACGTATATTTTCTACAACAGGGCTAGTGTGCAGCACACGACAGAATTTTGCACTGCACTGTAGTATATATGACTGAGAGGAAAAAAGTATATTTTCTACACTCCGGCTAGTGTGCAACACACAACATAATTTTGCACTGCACTGTAGTATATATGACTGAGAGGAAAAACTTATAATTTCTACACTCCGGCTAGTGTGCAGCACACGACATAATTTTGCACTGCACTGCAGTAGATATGACTGAGAGGAAAAATGTATATTTTCTACACTCCGGCTAGTGTGCAGCACATGACAGAATTTTGCACTGCACTGTAGTATATATGATTGAGAGGAAAAACATATATTTTCTACACTCCGGCTAGTGTGCAGCACACAACAGAATTTTGCACTGCACTGTAGTATATATGACTGGGAGGAAAAACTTATATTTTCTACACTCCGGCTAGTGTGCAGCACACGACACAATTTCGCACTGCACTGTAGTATATATGACTGAGAGGAAAAAAAGTATACTTTCTACACTCCGGCTAGTGTGCAGCACACGACACAATTTTGCACTGCACTGTAGTATATATGACTGAGAGGAAAAACGTATATTTTCTACACTCAGGCTAGTGTGCAGAACAAGACATAATTTTTCACTGCACTATAGTATATATAATTGACAGGAAAAACGTATATTTTCTACACTCTGGCTAGTGTGCAGCACACGACAGAATTTTGCACTGCACTGTAGTATATATGACTTAGAGGAAAAACGTATATTTTCTTCACTCCGGCTAATGTGCAGCACACAACACAATTCCGCACTGCACTGTAGGATATATAGCTGAGAGGAAAAACGTATATTTTGTACACTCCGGCTAGCGTGCAGCACATTACAGAATTTTTCACTGCACTGTATAATATATAACTGAGAGAAAAAACTGTGGAGTATAATTTCTACACTCCGGCTGGTGTGCAGCACACAACAGAATTTTACACTGCACTTTATAATATATAAATGAGAGAAAAAACATATCTTTTCTACACTCCGGCCAGTGTGCAGCACATTACAGAATTTTTCACTGCACTGTATAATATATAACTGAGAGAAAAAACATATATTTTCTACACTCCGGCTAGTGTGCAGCATACAAGAGAATTTTGCACTGCACTGTATAATATATAACTGAGAGAAAAAACAAATATTTTCTACACTCCGGCTATTGTCCAGCACACGACAGAATTTTGCACTGCACTGTAGTATATATGACTGAGAGGAAAAACGTATATTTTCTACACTCCGGCTAGTGTGCAGCACACAACACAATTTTGCACTGTACTGTAGTATACAGTATATGACTGAGAGGAAAAACGTATATTTTCTACATACCGGCTAGTGTGCAGCACACGACAAAATTTTGCACTGCACTGTAGTATATATGACTGAGAGGAAAAAAGTATATTTTCTACACTCCGGCTAGTGTGCAGCACATGACACAATTTTGCACCGCACTGGTGTATATAGGACTGAGAGGAAAAACGCAGTCTTTAGACAGCGGCTATTGCACCACAAACCACTAAATTTTTCACTGCACTGTAGGATATATAACTGAGAGGAAAAACGTATATTTTGTACACTCCGACTAGTGTGCAGCACACAACAGAATTTTTCACTGCACTGTATAATATATACATGAGAGAAAAAACATATATTTTCTACACTCTGACTAGTGTGCAGCACACGACAGAATTTTGCACTGCACTGTATAATATATAAATGAGAGAAAAAATGTATCTTTTCTACACTCCGGCTAGTGTGCAGCACATTACAGAATTTTTCACTGCACTGTATAATATATAACTGAGAGAAAAAATGTATATTTTCTAAACTCCGGCTAGTGTGCAGCAAACAACAGAATTTTTCACTGCACTGTATAATATATAACTGAGAGAAAAAACATGTATTTTCTACACTCCGGCTAGTGTGCAGCACACGACACAATTTTGCACTACACTGTAGTATATATGACTGAGAGGAAAAACATATATTTTCTACACTCCGGCTAGTGTGCAGAACAAGACACAATTTTGCACTGTACTATAGTATATATAATTGAGAGGAAAAACGCATATTTTCTACACTCCGGCTAGTGTGCAGCACACAACAGAATTTTGCTCTGCACTGTAGTATATATGACTTAGAGGAAAAACGTAAATTTTCTACACTCCGGCAAGTGTGCAGCACACAACACAATTCTGCACTGTACTGTAGTATATATGACTAAGAGGAAAAATGTAGTCTTTAGACGGCGGCTATTGCACTGCGAAACCACTCAATTTTTCACTGCGCTGTAAGATACATAACAGAGAGAAAAAACGTATATTTTCTACACTCCGGCTAGTGTGCAGAATACGACAGAATTTTGCACTGCACTGTAGTATATGTGACTGAGAGGAAAAACGTATATTTTCTACACTCCGGATAGTGTGCAGCACACGACACAATTTTGCTCTGCACTGTAGTATATATAACTGAGAGGAAAAACGTATATTTTCTACACTCCGGCTAGTGTGCAGCAATCTACAGAATTTTGCACTGCACTGTAGTATGTGTGACTGAGAGGAAAAACGTATATTTTTTACACTCCGGCTAGTGTGCAGCACACAACACAATTTTGCACTGCACTGTAGTATATATGACTGAAAGGAAAAATGTATATTTTCTACACTATGGCTAGTGTGAAGCACACGACAGAATTTTGCACTGCACTGTAGTATATATGATTGAGAGGAAAAATGTAGTCTTTAGACGGCGGCTATTGCACCGCGAAACCACTCAATTTTTCACTGCACTGTAGGATATATAACTGAGAGGAAAAACATATATTTTCTACACTCCGGCTAGTGTGCAGCACACAACAGAATTTTGCACTGCACTGTAGTATATATGACTGGGAGGAAAAACTCATATTTTCTACACTCCAGCTAGTGTGCAGCACACGACAGAATTTTGCACTGCATTGTAGTATATATGACTGAGAGGAAAAACTTATATTTTCTACATTCCGGCTAGTGTGCAGCACACGACACAATTTCGCACTGCACTGTAGTATATATGACTTAGAGGAAAAACGTATATTTTCTTCACTCCGGCTAGTGTGCAGCACACACCACAATTCCGCACTGCACTGTAGTATATATGACTGAGAGAAAAAACGTAGTCTTTAGACAGCGGCTATTGCACCGCAAACCAAACATTTTTTCACTGCACTGTAGGATATATAGCTGAGAGGAAATACGTATATTTTGTACACTCCGGCTAGTGTGAAGCACATTACAGAATTTTTCACTGCACTGTATAATATATAACTGAGAGAAAAAACTGTGGAGTATATTTTCTACACTCTGGCTGGTGTGCAGCACACGACAGAATTTTTCACTGCACTTTATAATATATAAATAAGAGAAAAAACATATCTTTTCTACACTCCGGCCAGTGTGCAGCACATTACAGAATTTTTCACTGCACTGTATAATATATAACTGAGAGAAAAAACATATATTTTCTACACTCTGGCTAGTGTGCAGCATACAACAGAATTTTGCACTGCACTGTATAATATATAACTGAGAGAAAAACAAATATTTTCTACACTCCGGCTATTGTCCAGCACACGACAGAATTTTGCACTGCACTGTAGTATATATGACTGAGAGGAATAACGTATATTTTCTACACTCCGGCTAGTGTGCAGCACACAACACAATTTTTTACTGCACTGTAGTAGATATGACTGAGAGGAAAAATGTATATTTTTTACACTTCGAATAGTGTACAGCACATGACAGAATTTTGCACTGTACTGTAGTATATATGACTGAGAGGAAAAACGTATATTTTCTACACACCGGCTAGTGTGCAGCACACGACACAATTTTGCACTGCACTGTAGTATATATGACTGAGAGGAAAAACGCAGTCTTTAGACAGCGGCTATTGCACCACAAACCACTAAATTTTTCTCTGCACTGTAGGATATATAACTGAGAGGAAAAACGTATATTTTGTAAACTCCGGCTAGTGTGCAGCACACAACAGAATTTTTCACTGCACTGTATAATATATACATGAGAGAAAAAACATATATTTTCTACACTGTGACTAGTGTGCAGCACACGACAGAATTTTGCACTGCACTGTATAATATATAAATGAGAGAAAAAACGTATCTTTTCTACACTCAGGCTAGTGTGCAGCACATTACAGAATTTTTCACTGCACTGTATAATATATAACTGAGAGAAAAAATGTATATTCTCTAAACTCCGGCTAGTGTGCAGCAAACAACAGAATTTTTCACTGCACTGTATAATATATAACTGAGAGAAAAAAACATGTATTTTCTACACTCCGGCTACTGTGCAGCACACGACAGAAATTTTCACTGCACTTTATAATATATAAATGAGAGAAAAAACGTATCTTTTCTACACTCCGGCTAGTGTGCAGCACATAACAGAGTTTTTCACTGCACTGTAGTATATATGACTGAGAGGAAAAACATATATTTTCTACACTCCGGCTAGTGTGCAGAACAAGACACAATTTTGCACTGCACTATAGTATATATAATTGAGAGGAAAAACGCATATTTTCTACACTCCGGCTAGTGTGCAGCTCACGACAGAATTTTGCTCTGCACTGTAGTATATATAACTTAGAGGAAAAACGTAAATTTTCTACACTCCGGCAAGTGTGCAGCACACAACACAATTCCGCACTGCACTGTAGTATATATGACTGAGAGGAAAAATGTAGTCTTTAGACGGCGGCTATTGCACTGCGAAACCACTCAATTTTTCACTGCACTGTAAGATATATAACAGAGAGAAAAAACGTATATTTTCTACACTCCGGCTAGTGTGCAGAATACGACAGAATTGTGCACTGCACTGTAGTATATGTGACTGAGAGGAAAAACGTATATTTTCTACACTCCGGATAGTGTTTAGCACATGACACAATTTTGCACTGCACTGTATAATATACAACTGAGAGAAAAATTGTATATTTTCTACACTCCAGCAAGTGTGCAGCACACGATACAATTTTGCACTGCACTGTAGTATATATGACTGAGAGGAATAACGTATATTTTCTACACTCCGGCTAGTGTGCAGCACACAACACAATTTTTTACTGCACTGTAGTAGATATGACTGAGAGGAAAAATGTATATTTTTTACACTTCGAATAGTGTACAGCACATGACAGAATTTTGCACTGTACTGTAGTATATATGACGGAGAGGAAAAACGTATATTTTCTACACACCGGCTAGTGTGCAGCACACGACACAATTTTGCACTGCACTGTAGTATATATGACTGAGAGGAAAAACGCAGTCTTTAGACAGCGGCTATTGCACCACAAACCACTAAATTTTTCTCTGCACTGTAGGATATATAACTGAGAGGAAAAACGTATATTTTATAAACTCCGGCTAGTGTGCAGCACACAACAGAATTTTTCACTGCACTGTATAATATATACATGAGAGAAAAAAACATATATTTTCTACACTGTGACTAGTGTGCAGCACACGACAGAATTTTTCACTGCACTGTATAATATATAAATGAGAGAAAAAACGTATCTTTTCTACACTCAGGCTAGTGTGCAGCACATTACAGAATTTTTCACTGCACTGTATAATATATAACTGAGAGAAAAAATATATATTTTCTACACTCCGGCAAGTGTGCAGCACACAACACAATTCCGCACTCCACTGTAGTATATATGACTGAGAGGAAAAATGTAGTCTTTAGACGGCGGCTATTGCACTGCGAAACCACTCAATTTTTCACTGCACTGTAAGATATATAACAGAGAGAAAAAACGTATATTTTCTACACTCCGGCTAGTGTGCAGAATACGACAGAATTTTGCACTGCACTGTACTATATGTGACTGAGAGGAAAAACGTATATTTTCTACACTCCGGATAGTGTGCAGCACATGACACAATTTTGCACTGCACTGTATAATATACAACTGAGAGAAAAATTGTATATTTTCTACACTCCAGCAAGTGTGCAGCACACGATACAATTTTGCACTGCACTGTAGTATATATGACTGAGAGGAATAACGTATATTTTCTACACTCCGGCTAGTGTGCAGCACACAACACAATTTTTTACTGCACTGTAGTAGATATGACTGAGAGGAAAAATGTATATTTTTTACACTTCGAATAGTGTACAGCACATGACAGAATTTTGCACTGTACTGTAGTATATATGACGGAGAGGAAAAACGTATATTTTCTACACACCGGCTAGTGTGCAGCACACGACACAATTTTGCACTGCACTGTAGTATATATGACTGAGAGGAAAAACGCAGTCTTTAGACAGCGGCTATTGCACCACAAACCACTAAATTTTTCTCTGCACTGTAGGATATATAACTGAGAGGAAAAACGTATATTTTATAAACTCCGGCTAGTGTGCAGCACACAACAGAATTTTTCACTGCACTGTATAATATATACATGAGAGAAAAAAACATATTTTCTACACTGTGACTAGTGTGCAGCACACGACAGAATTTTGCACTGCACTGTATAATATATAAATGAGAGAAAAAACGTATCTTTTCTACACTCAGGCTAGTGTGCAGCACATTACAGAATTTTTCACTGCACTGTATAATATATAACTGAGAGAAAAATATATATTTTCTACACTCCGGCAAGTGTGCAGCACACAACACAATTCCGCACTCCACTGTAGTATATATGACTGAGAGGAAAAATGTAGTCTTTAGACGGCGGCTATTGCACTGCGAAACCACTCAATTTTTCACTGCACTGTAAGATATATAACAGAGAGAAAAAACGTATATTTTCTACACTCCGGCTAGTGTGCAGAATACGACAGAATTTTGCACTGCACTGTACTATATGTGACTGAGAGGAAAAACGTATATTTTCTACACTCCGGATAGTGTGCAGCACATGACACAATTTTGCACTGCACTGTATAATATACAACTGAGAGAAAAATTGTATATTTTCTACACTCCAGCAAGTGTGCAGCACACGATACAATTTTGCACTGCACTGTAGTATATATGACTGAGAGGAATAACGTATATTTTCTACACTCCGGCTAGTGTGCAGCACACAACACAATTTTTTACTGCACTGTAGTAGATATGACTGAGAGGAAAAATGTATATTTTTTACACTTCGAATAGTGTACAGCACATGACAGAATTTTGCACTGTACTGTAGTATATATGACGGAGAGGAAAAACGTATATTTTCTACACACCGGCTAGTGTGCAGCACACGACACAATTTTGCACTGCACTGTAGTATATATGACTGAGAGGAAAAACGCAGTCTTTAGACAGCGGCTATTGCACCACAAACCACTAAATTTTTCTCTGCACTGTAGGATATATAACTGAGAGGAAAAACGTATATTTTATAAACTCCGGCTAGTGTGCAGCACACAACAGAATTTTTCACTGCACTGTATAATATATACATGAGAGAAAAAAACATATATTTTCTACACTGTGACTAGTGTGCAGCACACGACAGAATTTTGCACTGCACTGTATAATATATAAATGAGAGAAAAAACGTATCTTTTCTACACTCAGGCTAGTGTGCAGCACATTACAGAATTTTTCACTGCACTGTATAATATATAACTGAGAGAAAAAATATATATTTTCTAAACTCCGGCTAGTGTGCAGCAAACAATTGAATTTTTCACTGCACTGTATAATATATAACTGAGAGAAAAAACATGTATTTTCTACACTCCGGCTACTGTGCAGCACACGACAGAAATTTTCACTGCACTTTATAATATATAAATGAGAGAAAAAACGTATCTTTTCTACACTCCGGCTAGTGTGCAGCACATAACAGAGTTTTTCACTGCACTGTAGTATATATGACTGAGAGGAAAAACATATATTTTCTACACTCCGGCTAGTGTGCAGAACAAGACACAATTTTGCACTGCACTATAGTATATATAATTGAGAGGAAAAACGCATATTTTCTACACTCCGGCTAGTGTGCAGCTCACGACAGAATTTTGCTCTGCACTGTAGTATATATAACTTAGAGGAAAAACGTAAATTTTCTACACTCCGGCAAGTGTGCAGCACACAACACAATTCCGCACTCCACTGTAGTATATATGACTGAGAGGAAAAATGTAGTCTTTAGACGGCGGCTATTGCACTGCGAAACCACTCAATTTTTCACTGCACTGTAAGATATATAACAGAGAGAAAAAACGTATATTTTCTACACTCCGGCTAGTGTGCAGAATACGACAGAATTTTGCACTGCACTGTACTATATGTGACTGAGAGGAAAAACGTATATTTTCTACACTCCGGATAGTGTGCAGCACATGACACAATTTTGCACTGCACTGTATAATATACAACTGAGAGAAAAATTGTATATTTTCTACACTCCAGCAAGTGTGCAGCACACGATACAATTTTGCACTGCACTGTAGTATATATGACTGAGAGGAATAACGTATATTTTCTACACTCCGGCTAGTGTGCAGCACACAACACAATTTTTTACTGCACTGTAGTAGATATGACTGAGAGGAAAAATGTATATTTTTTACACTTCGAATAGTGTACAGCACATGACAGAATTTTGCACTGTACTGTAGTATATATGACGGAGAGGAAAAACGTATATTTTCTACACACCGGCTAGTGTGCAGCACACGACACAATTTTGCACTGCACTGTAGTATATATGACTGAGAGGAAAAACGCAGTCTTTAGACAGCGGCTATTGCACCACAAACCACTATATTTTTCTCTGCACTGTAGGATATATAACTGAGAGGAAAAACGTATATTTTGTAAACTCCGGCTAGTGTGCAGCACACAACAGAATTTTTCACTGCACTGTATAATATATACATGAGAGAAAAAACATATATTTTCTACACTGTGACTAGTGTGCAGCACACGATAGAATTTTGCACTGCACTGTATAATATATAAATGAGAGAAAAAACGTATCTTTTCTACACTCAGGCTAGTGTGCAGCACATTACAGAATTTTTCACTGCACTGTATAATATATAACTGAGAGAAAAAATATATATTTTCTAAACTCCGGCTAGTGTGCAGCAAACAATAGAATTTTTCACTGCACTGTATAATATATAACTGAGAGAAAAAACATGTATTTTCTACACTCCGGCTACTGTGCAGCACACGACAGAAATTTTCACTGCACTTTATAATATATAAATGAGAGAAAAAATGTATCTTTTCTACACTCCGGCTAGTGTGCAGCACATAACAGAGTTTTTCACTGCACTGTAGTATATATGACTGAGAGGAAAAACATATATTTTCTACACTCCGGCTAGTGTGCAGAACAAGACACAATTTTGCACTGCACTATAGTATATATAATTGAGAGGAAAAACGCATATTTTCTACACTCCGGCTAGTGTGCAGCTCACGACAGAATTTTGCTCTGCACTGTAGTATATATAACTTAGAGGAAAAACGTAAATTTTCTACACTCCGGCAAGTGTGCAGCACACAACACAATTCCGCACTGCACTGTAGTATATATGACTGAGAGGAAAAATGTAGTCTTTAGACGGCGGCTATTGCACTGCGAAACCACTCAATTTTTCACTGCACTGTAAGATATATAACAGAGAGAAAAAACGTATATTTTCTACACTCCGGCTAGTGTGCAGAATACGACAGAATTTTGCACTGCACTGTAGTATATGTGACTGAGAGGAAAAAAGTATATTTTCTACACTCCGGCAAGTGTGCAGCACACAACACAATTTTGCACTGCACTGTAGTATATATGACTGAGAGGAAAAAACGTATATTTTCTACACACCGGCTAGTGTGCAGCACACGACACAATTTTGTACTGCACTGTAGTATATATGACTGAGAGGAAAAACTTATATTTTCTACACTCTGGCTAGTGTGCAGCACACGACAGAATTTTGCAGTGCACTGTAGTATATATGACTGAGAGGAAAAATGTATATTTTCTATACTCCGGCTAGTGTGCAGCACACAACACAATTTCGCACTGCACTGTAATATATATGACTGAGAGGAAAAACGTAGTCTTTAGACGGCGGCTATTGCACCGCAAACCACTCAATTTTTCACTGCACTGTAGGATATATAAAAAAACGTATTTCCTAGACTGACGCTACTGTACAGCACACTACATAATTGTTCACTGGACTGTAGTGTATTGAAATAATAGAAAAAATGTATTTCCTAGACTGATGCTACTGTACAGTACACTTCATAATTGTTCACTGGACTGTAGTGTATAGAAATGATAGAAAAAACGTATTCCTAAACTGACACTACTGTACAGTACACTACATAATTGTTCTCTGGACTGTAGTGTATAGAAATGATAGAAAAAACGTATTCCCTAGACTGACGCTACTGTACAGTACACTACATAATTATTCACTGGACTGTAGTGTATAGAAATGAGAGAAAAAAAAAGGTGCTTGTAGCCCTTAAAAGGGCTGTTGGGTTCTTTGTGGGTGATTCCTGCCTAACCAACATCTAAATTCAGGCCCTAACACACTCCCTGACAGACAGCAGCTCTATCCCTAATCTCATGCAGGCGGCGTCTGACGCGAGCAGCGCGGGACCAGATTCTTATATTCCCAGGTCATCTGATCTGGCCAGCCAATCCCTGCTATCGACTTGTAGGGGCCTTCAGTGTGAATCTACAATTTTCATAGTCATGAAAATATAGAAAACTCTTTGAATGAGAAGGTGTGTCCAAACTTTTGGTCTGTACTGTACATATAACACAAAATAGGGAATGAGGTTCAAATGAAGAGAAATGGGGTGGACCTTCTCTTACCACTCTATTCTAATCTCAGAGGAGAGCTCATCCTGCATTCCTTCTCCATGCTTTTTACCATGTTCTGTGTAATTCCTTTACTCGATGTACAGGATCGCAGGATCTATGATGACATCATTACAGTTCCTTTAGCTTTCTCCACTAATGATAGGGATATTCTACTGGAGTTGGACAGTAATGAGTATAATTAGGGGGTGAGGCCTTTGGTTCACTGCAGGCCCCTTTTCCCCAAAGGCCCCATAGCAGTGGCATGGTCTGCCTCTATTGGAGGTACACCACTAGGGGTGGACTTTTAAGTACACCTCTGTCTGTAAATTACAGAAAAAATACCTGTAATTTTCCTATTGTTTAATAATCTCTGTACCAAACTAGTGACTTTTGGTACTTTTGGATGCCTTTTGGATGCCTTATCATCTAAGAGTCATACACCATGCCTTGGTCCCAACTCCCAGTGGGTTGCAACATTTCTCTTTCTCCTCCTCCTGGCAGCCCCAGAGAAACCTTTTACTTGCATCAGCTTTGTCTTCATTGCCCTCTCATAATGGTGTGCCTTCTTTTTTTCTAAGAAGAGGCAACAAAATCCCATGTGGTAGGTAAGGTACTGAAGATACCATAGTCTTCCTGTTGATGACCTGTGTGAGAATCATCAGCTTAAAGAGGCACTGTCACTACAAACAACTTTGCATTTTCTAAAAGTCCCCTAGAATATAACCAACATTCAAATTTGATTGCATTAACTTACTGCTTGTTTTCCATAAGTAAATCCCCCCCAAACATTAGTCCACTAGGGGGCAGCCTACAGTGTGTTTTCTGTCGTCTCCTGCAGTTCTGTAAAATTGTCTTCTCTGGAGTACTGGCAAAGACAAAGTACAGGATGTAGGGGCGGGCTCTACAGCTACAGGAGCCAGCAGTCTGTCAATCACACTGCAGGAAGAGCCTGATGCCCTGCACAGCACAGACACAGTGCTGTCCCTTCTGCCACCACTCGCTGTGTACAGTGTGCAGCCAAGATGGCGGTAGCTGCACTACAAGTCCCAGCCAGCAGCCAGGAGGAGACCAAAAAAAAGGTGCTTGTAGCCCTTAGAAGGGCTGTTGGGTTCTTTGTGGGTGATTCCTGCCTAACCAACATCTAAATTCAGGCCCTAACACTCTGCCTGACAGACAGCAGCTCTATCCCTAATCTCATGCAGGCGGCGTCTGACGCGAGCAGCGCGGGACCAGATTCTTATATTCCCAGGTCATCTGATCTGGCCAGCCAATCCCTGCTATCGACTTGTAGGGGCCCCACGTGATGCTAGGAGGTACCAAAGACTCTCTTGAATGTTGATTGGCTGAGAAAAGGCGCCTAACATGCAGGAAGAGATAGTTGCCATTTCCTCGAGGATCGCGATATGCTCATCCGAGTATCGAGCATATGCGAATACCCTAATACTCGAACGAGCTCCAAGCTCGGACGAGCATGTTCGCTCATCTCTAGTTTTCACTTCACAGATGTGCCCTGTCAGGTTTAATAAGTGGGATTTCTTTCCTTATAAATGGGGTTGGGACCATGAGTTGTGTCGGGCAGAAGTCAGTACACAAGGAATGGACATTAGACCAGTGGAAATCTGTGTTTTGGTCAGATGAGTCCAAATTTGAGATCTTTGTTTCCAACCACCGTGTCTTTGTGCGACGCAGAAAAGGTGAACGGATGGACTCTACATGCCTGGTTCCCGCCGTGAAGCATGGAGGAGGAGGTGTGATGGTGTGGGGGTGCTTTGCTATTTGACCAAGAAGGAGAGTGATGGGGTGCTACACCAGATGACCTGGCCTCCAGTCACCAGACCTGAACCCAATCGTGATGGTTTGGGGTGAGCTGGACCGCAGAGTGAAGGCAAAAGGGCCAACAAGTGCTAAACATTTCTGGGAACTCCTTCAAGACTGTTGGAATACCATTTTAGGTGACTACCTCTTGAAGCTCATCAAGAGAATGCCAAGAGTGTGCAAAGAAGTAATCAAAGCAAAAGGCGTCATCTGGCGTAGCACCCCATCACTCTCCTTCTTGGTCAAATAGCCCTTACACAGCCTGGAGGTCTGTTCGGGGTCATTGTCCTGTTGATAAATAAATGATGGTCCAACTAAACGCAAACCGGATGGAATAGCATGCCGCTGCAAGATGCTGTGTAGCCATGCTGGTTCAGTATGCCTTCAGTTTTGAATAAATCCCCAACAGTGTCACCAGCAAAGCACCCCCACACCATCACACCTCCTCCTCCATGCTGTACTTGGGGACACTTTCAAAGTTTTCCCAATTTTTCGGACTGACTGACCTTCATTTCTTAAAGTAATGATGGCCACTCGTTTTTCTTTACTTAGCTTCTTTTTTCTTGCCATAATACAAATTCTAATAGTCTATTCAGCTGTGTATCCACCTGACTTCTGCCCAACACAACTCATGGTCCCAACCCCATTTATAGGCAAGAAATCCCACTTATTAAACCTGACAGGGCACACCTATGAAGTGAAAACTATTTCAGATGACTACCTCTTGAAGCTTGAAGTATATAATTCCACATGTGTTAATTCATAGTTTTGATGCCTTCAGTGTGAATCTACAATTTTCATAGTCATGAAAATACAGAAAACTCTTTGAATGAGAAGGTGTGTCCAAACTTTTAGTCTGTACTGTATATATAACACAAAATAGGGAATGAGGTTCAAATGAAGAGAAATGGGGTGGACCTTCTCTTACCACTCTATTCTAATCTCAGAGGAGAGCTCATCCTGCATTCCTTCTCCATGCTTTTTACCATGTTCTGTGTAATTCCTTTACTCGATGTACAGGATCGCAGGATCTATGATGACATCATTACAGTTCCTTTAGCTTTCTCCACTAATGATAGGGATATTCTACTGGAGTTGGACAGTAATGAGTATAATTAGGGGTTGAGGCCTTTGGTTCACTGCAGGCCCCTTTTCCCCAAAGGCCCCATAGCAGTGGCATGGTCTGCCTCTATTGGAGGTACACCACTAGGGGTGGACTGTTAAGTACACCTCTGTCTGTAAATTACAGAAAAAATACCTGTAATTTTCCTATTGTTTAATAATCTCTGTGCCAAACTAGTGACTTTTGGTACTTTTGGATGCTTTTTGGATGCCTTATCATCTAAGAGTCATACACCATGCCTTGGTCCCAACTCCCAGTGGGTTGCAACATTTCTCTTTCTCCTCATCCTGGCAGCCCCAGAGAAACCTTTTACTTGCATCAGCTCTGTCTTCATTGCCCTCTCATAATGGTGTGCCTTCTTTTTTTCTAAGAAGCGGCAACAAAATCCCATGTGGTAGGTAAGGTACTGAAGATACCATAGTCTTCCTGTTGATGACCTGTGTGAGAATCATCAGCTTAAAGAGGCACTGTCACTACAAACAACTTTGCATTTTCTAAAAGTCCCCTAGAATATAACCAACATTCAAATTTGATTGCATTAACTTACTGCTTGTTTTCCATAAGTAAATCCCCCCCAAACATTAGTCCACTAGGGGGCAGCCTACAGTGTGTTTTCTGTCGTCTCCTGCAGTTCTGTAAAATTGTCTTCTCTGGAGTACTGGCAAAGACAAAGTACAGGATGTAGGGGCGGGCTCTACAGCTACAGGAGCCAGCAGTCTATCAATCACACTGCAGGAAGAGCCTGATGCCCTGCACAGCACAGACACAGTGCTTGCTCACACACACACACAGGATGTAGGGGCTGGCTCTACAGCTACAGGAGCCAGCAGTCTGTCAATCACAGTGCAGGAATAGCCTGATGCCCTGCACAGCACTGTGTGTGTCTGCAGCATCCTGGCTGATGCTATCTCACACTGCTTTATCCTCTGTTCAAAAAGGTAGCCTCCAGTAATACTCCTACAGTGATCTTTGACATTCACTTTATATAGCTGTCTATTAGCTAGCTGCCTCTGTCTTTCTTTATATCTATCTCCTATCTCTCTATCTATCTATCTATCTATCTATCTATCTATCTATCTATCATCTATCTATCATCTATCTATCTATATATCCATCTATCTATGTATCTATCTCCTATCTATTTATCTATCTATCTATCTATCTATCTATCTCCTATCTATCTATACAGATGATGCTGTGTAAGGGCAAAAGTCACATGATGAAGCCCAGAGCTGATGTCATCAGCACACAGGGACCACCCCCAGTGCTGAGAAGGAATTCATGGAGGGTGCAGCAGACAGAAACTGAAAGTAGAAGCCTGTAGTGCCCATAACTGGATGAAAAGGTGAATAAATGCTTCTTATCCATTCATAAGCACATGGGGAAGTTAATTTAGAAAGTTTATTTAGTGGCAGGTACGCTTTAAACATTTGGACTGCCATGTGATTCAGGTGGAAGCAGGCAACCCCACACATAGCTGTGTTGATGGTAGTAGTAGTAGTAGTAGCAGCAGCAGCAGCAGCAGTAGCAGCAGCACTTGTAACCAAAGAATTCCTTGATAGCCCTATCCATGGGTTCATGTACAGTAGTTAATCAGAAAGAAGAGGATCTATATCACTCTCCTCTCTCTGCAGCATGTCTGCCACGGCCCCCTCACCTTCTCCACCCTGCTGACTGAGAGCATAGTTGACTGGAGGGGGACATTTTAACCTGCTGTATCTCAGGCTATATAGAAGTTAGAGATATGAGATCTTGTTTCAAAACTGACAATCTAAGCTTTAAAACAAGACTGGCATTACGGTCATCTGGGTGATGCTCAACTGAAACCAAATGGATGCTTTAAGGCATCTGGAATGATACTACACTAAAACTGTAACCCCAAAAGCATGTCTCATCACAACCGACAGTTTTAAACAAATATAAACTTTATTAGCAAAAATTCATAAAAACATTACAAGAATAAATAATAAAAATGGATCACTTGTGTGGCGGCAGTAAAAAGCGGATCAGACACTACAGCAGTCAGTAACAGATAATGCTATATAGCATGAGGGTTATTAGTTCAGGCACGTATGAAAAACAGTAATGTAAACAATGCGCATTCACAATCCCGAGGGTACGGATATAGACTATTTTAAGAACCGCACAATGTGGAAACTTAACCCACTAAGAATATATAGCGGATATCCCACCCTCATCCATCACAGGAAGCTGCAGGGCGAAAAGTGCGTCGGGGAGTTGCCAGGTGGCTCGGACACACTGCGGTCTGTATGAATTTTTATTAATATCTTTTTTTATGTTTGGGTTATTGAGTTGGTGTTGTATGCCAGTCATTTGACATCTATTGTGATATCTAGGGTGCGCTTTCACAGGTAAAGTCCTTTGTGACTGATGAGGGTGGGATATCCGCTATATATTCTTAGTGTGTTAAGTTTCCACGTTGTGCGGTTCTTATAATAGTCTATATATCCGTACCCTTGGGTCTGTGAATGCGTAATGTTTACACTACTGTTTTTTATACATGGCATGTACTATCTTGTGCCTGAACTGATAACCCTCATGCTATATTGCATTATCTGTTATTGACTGCTGTAGTGTCTGATCCGCTTTTTACTGCCGCCACACAAGTGATCCATTTTATTATTTATTCTTGTAATATTTTTATGAATTTATGCTAATAAAGTTTATATTTGTTTAAAACTGTCTGTTGTGACATGCTTTTGGGGTTGTAGTTCAGATGGTCACACGCAGGCACCTTATTTATGGAAATGTGATGTATATTGGTGTATTACACTAAAACTGTGTGGATGCTTTAAGTCATCTGGACCGATGCCCTGCTGAAACCATGTGGGTTCTTTAAGTCATCTGGAGCATTGCTCCACTGAATCCATTCAGATGCTCCTAGTCATCTGGAGGCATTCTTTGGGTGACACGATTCCTGGGCAACACAAGTAGCAGCCACCATAGGCAGAGACACCTTGAGTAGCTGCAGAGATGCCCTAAGCAACCTTTGAGATGATGGATGGGTGTCTCAAGCAGCTGGAGTGAGGTTCTGCATCAAGGCAACCGCAGAGATGTTGCATGCTTAATAACAGGTTATATTTGTCTCTGTTGATTCTCTCTGGTATACTGTATGTCTTCTTTAAAGGGGTTCTCCAGGAATTAAGAAAATGAAGATACTTAAATATTAATTTATGATAAGTATATTCCCAAATACTTTTCATTATTTATAATGGCTCGTTTTTGCCTGGGGAGCAATCACTAGGAGAAATAAAAGAAGCAAACACTGAGCTAAAGAGCTGCCTCATTCTCCTCTCTGTTTGTCCCCTCTCTGTTTGTCAGTATACTGCTGATAAGATCTTCAGCTTAATCTCTGTAAGAATGGAGTTCATGAGGAGACATGAAGTACAGAGGGGAGGGTGTGGATAATGAGCAGCAGCTATTATATGCAGTCTTCATTACCATAGCCCCACATTACCACAGTCTGTCCTATCCGTCCTCTCTGTACTTCATGTCTCCTCAAGAACTCCATTCCTACAGAGATTCAGCTGAAGATCTTATCATCTGCATTCAGGATCATAACCCCTGACAGGTAGAGCAGAGAGGAGGATGAAGCAGCTATTTAGCTCAGTGATGTGAAGTAACTTGTCCTGATGTGTGATTTGGACAGGTTTTGTGTGTACTGAACAGGACAGCGGCCATTTTGTTATCCCTGATGATTGCTCCCTAGACAAAACGAGCCATTATAACTAATGAAAGGTATTTGGGAATATATTTATATATTAATTTGGAGCTACTCTGAACTACTAAACCGAACTACTCTAACATACTGGTACACTGTTTAGTGTAGGAGCCCATTTGAGTGATGTTGCATTATAATCACACAATTTGATCAAAACGTGCACTAAAAATCTCAAATTTAAAGGCACTGTAAATATAGTAATGCACTTTAAATAATAAAATATTATTACATATAACATATTGTCAACAGGGTGCTTTTCATGTATTTGCATATGCATTAGCAACTCTGTAGTCATCATACTCCAACATAGACTATCACTCAGCATCACAGATTCTGCTCAAAAACATATCCATTTAGCAAATGACTTTGTGAGATTTTGGAGACGTTGGATCCTTTTGTAGAGAAGTATAATTTTAGATAATTTTAGTATAACTTTAGTAACAGAACACCTCATCATATATTATCCACTGTGTTAGCTCACTTAGCCACCTTTAAGAAGTAACACACTGGAAGTGCAATTACAAAATTACATTAGATTGAGGGGTTGATTTGCAACAGAAACATTGGCAGCCATCATGTATTAAAGGAGTGTTCAGAACAAAAATAATCTTTTACAGAAAATCTGCTGAATACTGAGAAACATCTTGAAATATTAATAGAGTTGGAATGTAAACATTTGTATTAAGCATTTTTTAATGTTAAATTATCAGATCAGCATATTATGTTTAAGCATGTTCTCAGGTTTATGATTGAACTTTTTAATTTCCCATGTGGCTTGGAGTAAAGAAGAAGCAGTAATAATATAGAATGTATAAAGTGTACTCTGATGACTTCAAGTATTTAAAACTGCTTGGCATGCTATATGTATTTAATCAATCCATACTTGATAATATGTTCAGTTGTAAAAGATGCTGTGATGTTACATTTAGAGTGTGGTAGTATTCTGGATAACTAATTACAATAGAGAAGACCTGAATGCAAGAGGACTATTAAAGGACTATGCTGACTGTGCTGTGACACAGTGTGACATATTGATGATTAACATGTGGCTTGGCCTACTTACATGGAGGCTGATATTCTACCGAGAGCAATTAAAATGATTACAGGATTCTAGACAATGCATTTTCCCCAACAAATCCTGAGATTGTCAATTTTATTGTTCCTGTGCCTTAAAGAAGAATGTTTCTCCTGTTCTTTTTAGACGGTTGTCCACTGTATTTTTTTATTTTTAGAAAAAAATATATTCAAAAACCTATTAGGTAGAGATGAGCGAATCTATTCGCCAATTCGCTGATTCGTATCGAATCTTGGAAATTTTTAGCTGCAAAGCGAATCCGAATATTAGGTTATTCGCTTTGGCTTTGTACGCATTCACTACGTAGTTTGTCCTATAAATTATACACTATTGCTACGTATAAGTTACTGTTGCGTACGAATTCAATTCATTAGCGAAATTTTACTGTTAGTTCGTTTATCGTGTGCAAAAGCCCAGGAAGAAAGTGGTCACCTGACCTAGTGGGCATGGCTTGCTCTGATTGGCTCAGGCTCAGTAAGCCAGTGACGCATCACTTCTGCTGCGACTGTTGAGACGAGCAGAAGCACTGTGTGTGAAGTTCTGAGACTCTGAGACCTGTTTTGTGAAAATTGGGGTGTAATTGCTCTGGGAATCTATATTACAGATATCAGGGATACTGCAGGGCAAGTGCAGGGCCAGTTCAGGGCTAGTAATTAATCAGGCAGGGAGAGAGAGACAGGGAGAGATAGGGAGAGACAGGGAGACACAGGGACAAAAACCAGCTGCAGGGCCACAGAGTGAATTGAAAAATGTCTGGAATGGATAAGCAAAAGGGGTCCATTTCCAGCAAGACCTCGAGCTATAAAAAAAAAGGAGAAGGTGGCACAGGGCACAAGTGCCAAAGGACCCGCAGGCGGAGCATCTACTAGTAGTATTTGCAATACTTTGGTGGCTAACCCACCAAAGCACAAAACTGTAGTGGAGGAGAAAGTGGATGAGGTAGTGGAATGGATGGCACGCTCATCTCAATCTCGGCCGAATGATCTAATAATAATAATAATAATAATAATATTTATTTATATAGCGCCACCATATTCCGCAGTGCTTTACAAAATCATAGGGTTCTTGTACAATACAAAAATGACTGGCTAATATACAACTGAGACACTAGGAGTGAGGGCCCTGCTCGTAAGAGCTTACAATCTATGAGGAATTGGGGTGACACATAAGGTAGTTGATTGTGATAAGTAGGATTCGAGCCATAATTGTAGTGAAAGGAGTGGTGCCGGCCAATCTGCTTCGGATTTGGGACTATTAGAGGATCGAGTGCAGGCCATTGGAGTTGGTGGTGGAGTGATTTAGTTGGGAAAAGATCATTTTAGGAAGTTTGATAAGCCTGCCTAAAAAGATGTGTTTTTAGGGCACGTTTGAAGGTAAGGAAGTTGCGTATTGACCTGATATTCCGGGGCAGGGTATTCCAAAGAGTAGGTGCAGCTCGAGCAAAGTCCTGAAGATGGGAGTGTGAGGTACGAATTATGGAGGATATTAATCTTAGGTCACTAACAGAACGGTGAGCACGAGTAGGGTGGTAGATGGAGATAAGGGAGGAGATGTATGGAGGTACAGCACTGTGAAGAGCTTTGTGGGTGAGGGTGAGAAGTTTGAACTGTATTCTGTGGTGAATGGGCAACCAGTGAAGTGACTGGCATAGACTAGTAGCATCAGTGTAACGGGAGGACAGATACATGAGCCTGGCTGCAGCATTTAGGACAGACTGAAGGGGTTTTTTGCAGTTTCCACCGTAAGAAAAGGGCGGATTCTGGCAATGTTCTTAAGGTGCAGACTACAAGAGCGTGTAAGTGATTGAATATGGGGAACAAAAGAAAGATCAGGGTCAAATGTGGCCCCGAGACAGCGGTCACGTTGCACCAGAGTTATGATAGTACCACAGACCGAGATTGAAATATTAAGATTAGGTGGGTTAGTAGATGGGGGAAGGGCAAGAAGTTAAGATTTAGAGAGGTTTAGTTTTAGATACAGAGAGGACATGATGTTAGAGACAGCTGCAAGACAATTACTGGTGTTTTGGAGTAAAGCAGGGGTGATTTCAGGGGATGAGGTGTATAGTTGGGTGTCATCAGCATAGAGATGGTAACGAAAGCCGAATCTACTGATAGTCTGTCCTATGGGGGCTGTATAAAGGGAGAAGAGTAGAGGACCTAGTACTGATCCCTGAGGAACGCCAACATCAAGAGCGAGAGAAGAAGAAGAAGAGCCAGCGAATGATACACTAAAGGAGCGGCCAGAAAGATAGGAAGAAAACCAAGAGAGAGCAGTGTCCAATCGAGTGGAGCATGGTGAGGAGAAGTTTATGGTCTACTGTATCAAATGCTGCAGAGAGATCCAAAAGAATCAGTAGAGAATAATCACCATTTCTTTTTGCTGTTAGGAGATCGTTAGACACTTTAGTAAGGGCAGTTTCTGTAGAGTGAAGAGGGCGAAAGGCAGATTGTAAGGGGTCAAGAAGACAGTTTGCAGAGAGATAGCTTATTAAGCGAGAGTAGACAAGACGTTCAAGGAGTTTAGAGATGAAAGGGAGGTTAGAAACCGGTCGGTAGTTAGTAGCACAGGTCGGGTGAAGAGATGTTTTTTTTTTAGTAGTGGGGTTATAACAGAGTGTTTAAAAGAGGAGGGAAACACCAGACGAGAGAGAGAGGTTAAAAATTGTAGTTAGGTGAGTGATGACAGCCGGGGAGAGGGACTGGAGGAGGTGTGATGGAATAGGATCGCTGCTGCAGGTCGTGGGCCGAGAAGAAGAGAGAAGCCTGGAGACTTCTTCCTCTGTTATAGGGTCAAAAGAGGAGAGAGAGCATGTGGAGGAATAAGAGGGAGGAGGATTGAGATTTGGGGACTGGGAGATTATTTCCTGCTGAATGCTGGCAATCCTGTCCCTGAAGTAGGTGGCCAAGCCATCAGCGCAGAGGTCAGTGACTGGTTCTGGAATTTTGGGGCTTAGCAGGGAATGAAAAGTGTCATTTTGGGTTGTTTGAGAGTGAGGAGATGAGAGAGGTGAAGTACTTTTGTTTGGCAATGTTGAGAGCCGAATTGTATGTTTTGAGCATTAATTTATAGTAGAGGAAGTCTGCTGATAATTGTGATTTTCTCCATAAACGTTCTGCACATCTGGAGCAGCGCTGGAGAAAACGCGTTTCAGATGTATGCCAGGGTTGCCGTGTTCTGCGTCGGTAGGGACGGATTGATATAGGAGCAACTTCATCTAGGGTGGTTTTGAGGGTCTGGTTGTAGTGATTGGCAGCCAAATCTGGACAGGAGAGGGAAGAGATTGAGTTAAGAGCTAATTGTAGGGTGTTGATAAGTTGCTGGCAGTTAATGGTGTGTAGGTTTCTGTAAGTGTGAAAAGTAGGACTGTCATGAGAAGAGTGAGAGGTCTTAATAGTAAAGGAAAGAAGATTGTGGTCAGAAAGTGGGAAGGGTGAGTTACTAAAGTTTAGAACTGAGCAGTGACGGAAGAAGACTAGATCAAGTGTATTGCCCTGTTGATGTGTGGCAGAGGAAGAAAGTTGTAATAGGCCAAGAGAGGAGGTTAAAGAAAGAAGGTGAGCGGCTGATGGGGAGATAGGATCATCAATGGGGATATTAAAATCACCCATAATAAGAGTTGGTGATTCAGAAGATAGGAAGTGAGGAAGCCTAGCTGCAAAGTGTTCCAGGAATTGGTGAGGGGAGCCTGGGGAGCGATATACAACTGCAACTCTCAGGGGGAATGGATGAAAGAGTCTGATGGTGTGAACCTCAAAAGAGGGGAGTGTGAGAGAGGGTATAGGAGGAATGACCAGAAATGTGCACTGTGAAGAAAGTAGTATGCCTACTCCTCCACCGTGCAGATGATCTGCTGTCATCTGCTGATACAATATCCATATAAAGCCAGGGGACAGACTCAGAGCATTCCTCCTGCTCCACCATTCCTCTCCAGCAAAGCTCGTCACTTTCGTACGCACTTTGTACGCTTATGCGTACGTGTTCAAAGAGGTTGCGTACCTTTTTACCTGAACATTCGTTATTAGTGCGTGAATGTTCCCTAAAAGCCATATAATTACGTATATTTTGTACACAAATTCAACGAATCTATTCGTCGAATATACGAATCTTGGGAAAAGTTCGGCGAATATTCGGCGAATAAAATTTTGCATGATTCGCTCATCTCTACTATTAGGGAAAAAGTTCTAAGTTTTAGGACTTCCATCAATCATTTGGGAAGGAGAACAGCTACAAAGCACACCTCTTTCACTGGAAGATAGTCTATACTGAAGTTTTGCATTCAAATAAACAAAGCCTTTATGCATCTTTTGTTTGCTTCAACTTGGAATCCTGAGCAGCCACAACAGTGCAAAAATCAGTTTTGTAAATTGTATCCATTTGTCGCTGGAAGACTTTACACAATCATTTGATGCACAGTCACAACATTGATTACAATAGGAGTGTTGTAAAGCATAGCTTCCCCTCATAAGCATAGCTTATCTCACTTCAGCAAGTGGCCTTTATCTTATAGAGAAAGTTAATTCTAATGTATTGTGATTGTCCATATTGCTTCCTTTGCTGGCTTAAATAATTTTCCATCACATTATGCATGTCTCATTTCCATGGTTCCGACCACTCTGCAATCAAGCAGCAGTGACTGTCGTGCTTGAACTCTATAGGAAAAAGTGCCAGCCTATGCATATTCCTACAGTCCCAGTCACCAGAGATGCCAGGTTGTTTTCCACATGTGATCACGGCATTTGTACTAGCAAAAACCCAGAAGTGCACACTTCCAGGTGTTCTCTGGCTGTCCCAGTGAGGATCAGGGAAGCTGTATGCAGTGTGTGGCAGCCTCTGTCCTCCTCAGTGACAAGTGGCTGCTGTACATTAGTTCCTATGGTGTCCATGCCTGTTGCAGGGCTCCAAAAGAATACAGTGTATTTCTCATACACTCCATTGCAAATGCATTGTAATGTATGAGAGAAGCAATCTCATGATTGCTTGTTATAGTTCCATTTGGAAACTATAAAAAAGTGTAAAAAAATGTTTTTAAAAATAAAAAATATAAAAATTCAAATCACCCCCCTTTCCCAAATGAAAACACATAAACACAAACACATAAACAATAAAAAAAATACACATCATGGGCATCACCACATGCAAAAATGCCCGTACCATTAAAGTATAAAAATATTTATCCAATACAGCAAATGACAAAATGGAAAAAAGTCCAAATAGCCGATTTGCCGTCTTTTTTTGTTACTTCACCTCCCAAAATAAATAAATTAAACAATTCTACTGACCTGGAGAATGAAAGTAATAGCTCAGTTTCATCGTATATGGGGAACACCATAAAAAAACAAAACTCATAAAATTGTTGCAGAAGTGCATTTTAGTTTCAAATTTCACTCCATTTTGATTTTTTGTTTTTTTTTCCAACTCCTCACTATATTGCATGCAATATTAATTGGTGGAATTACAAAGTGCAACTTGTCCTGCAAAAAACAAGCCCTCATACAGCTACGTGTATGTGAATGGAAAAAAAAAGTTATGGCCCAGGGAGTGAAAAACGAAAACTCAAAAATAAAAGAAAACTCTAGGGCTCAAAGGGTTAAGACGGAATGCTTGGTCAAGTTTGATACATTGACATGATATTTTTCAAGTAAGGTTATTCACAAGAGTCCTCTATTTTTCACCTTAAATGCACTGGATTGCTTTAGAAGGTGAATGCAGCCTATAACTATATAGATCGTTAGATATAGGTGAAGATAAAGTAATTCAGTCATAAGTGCCACCAAGTACATGAATGCACCACTCTACAAAGTGTTTTTTTTAGTTTAGAAGTTCTGTGTTTCCAAAACCTCACCGACAAAGTTTAGATAAAGTTCAGTGAAACTTTACTGTGCATATAGTCCCCAATTCAATGCTCAATATGGTAAACACCAATAAAATAATGTTGGCTTCACACAAGGCTTAAAAAAAGCAAAAAACAAAACACTACTGTAGTTATTTGGACCAAAGCCTGAAGGGGATTCAAAAAGAATGGGAAGTATACAGGAAGGACTAAAGTTGGACATATATATTCAATAGTGGTAGACAGATCTATCTCACCAAATTCTCTCCTGGCTCTCACATCCATGTTCAGGTTGGCTTATCTCTTGGGAGAACAAAATGATTAAACAAAAATATTTGCCAGATCCTTCTCTTCCCCATGGAACACATCTATGCCCACCTACCAGCGCCAAGGTGTTCTCTGTCAGGCAGGTCCTACTCTAAACCTACCTATGCCATTGGGCATCTACATTCAGGAGAGCAGACCTTGCACATATAGTGTGCTGCTCCTAGCTACCTCTATGTGCATCTAGCAACCAATAAGAGGAGGAGCATGCATACCTATAGGTACCACCTAATCAAGCTCACCTGTGGGATAGGCGGGGCCCAGATGTATTTTGATCAAAACATATTGGCCGAGAGTCTCATATTTTATCATATCAGCGTGAGGGCTTAGTCCATATATAATGTTTGCATCTATTGTGTTAGTGCATTATTTTCTGTGATTTTTCTTTTACAAATGTAGCCATGCACATCCGCATATTTATTTATTACATCATGCAGGATGTTTTGTACCTTTTTCTGTGATTTTTGATGGAAGAGTCAGAAGCTCTGCACACATGTCGGCTGAACCCACCTTTCTCGGTAGGGTTAGCTGACAGTAGACTAATGTGTATGTGGGCCTTTAGACTTCTTCCTGCTGGATCCACTTCTGTTTTTTACTTTAAAAAAACTAGATAAAATTAACATACAAAACCTATATGATTGTGTGAAGCCACCCTAAATTCTTGAAAATTGTCAGTTCAGAATATTATCACTTTAATTTGAAAAAGAGAAAGATAAAAAAGAAGGAAACTCTTTAAGATCACATAAAGATCCTCTCTGACCTTGATTAGGGAAAAACTGTTTGAACAAGGTGCCCTAGATGAGAAAGAAGATAACATTTATTATTGGCTGAAGGAAAGGAGGATACAGCACTGGGGAACGAGCAGATTACAGCCTGATCACAATAATCTTTTCACAACTGTGACTTTAAATTTAGTGACCTGGAAAACGGTGATACAAAACAAAAGCCTATGAAACCATATTCAAGTCCTCAGAAAGCATCTGCTTGTTTGCTTTCAGAGTTGAAATGATTAATGTTGAATACTACAAGAAGATTATATCTGATTATAAAAAAACTGAAGAAGTGACAAGACAAGATAAAAACATAAAGAATAATTGTAATGCATTTATGTCTGTCAGAGCTAGAGACACAGAGACACGACATAAAAATTACCCGTGATCAATTGTTATACAAATATTATCCTTCAACCTCATTGAAATATAGTAATTCTGGGGGACATTTATTATGATGCCGGTCATAATCCCTCTGCACTGTCGGAGGATGCGCCAAAGTTATGTAGCGGCGCCGGCCGTGCTACAAGCTTTAATCTATGCCAGCTCACTTGCTGATGTTGTTTAAGGCCATTTTCTATGCCGTAAACTGGCATGGAAAATTATGAATGAGATGGACCGGCAGGCCCACCCTCTTCCCTGCCCACACCATGCACCTTTTCCCTACCACTTTGCAAAAGTGGAGTGAGTCGGGTAAAGCCAAAGATATGACAAAAAGTGTCATATTAAACATAATAAATGACCCCCCTCTGTCTTTAAAAAGGACATATCTACTGTTTTTGGTTGTCGCTTTCATGTATATGTGACGTAAATATGACTGTGGAGTCATGCCATGGTATATTGGCTTTCATGCTATACATTTGTATCCCTTCATTGTAGTATATTTAGGGTGCTTAATACATACTTGACAACTATGGGCTTGTTCACATCACCGTTAGGGCTTCCGTTCTCCTGCTCCGTTATAGGAGCAGGAGAACGGAAAGGATGGATTCGGGGCATAACTGAGCCCAACGGAGCCTAAGGGACCCCATAGACTATAATGGGGTCCGTTAGGTTTCCGCTCAGAAGATGATTTTTGAAGCGGAGACAAAAGTTGTGCATGCAGGACTTTTGTCTCCGCTTCAAAAATCATCTTTTGAGCGGAAACCTAACGGACCCCATTATAGTCTATGGGGTCCCTTAGGCTCCGTTGGGCTCAGTTATGCCCCGAATCCGTCCTTTCCGTTCTCCTGCTCCTATAACGGAGCAGGAGAACGGAAGCCCTAACGGTGATGTGAACGAGCCCTATCTCAAGTTTTCTGGGACTGCCACTAGGTACTCAGAGCAATCTTGGCAAAATATTCTCCTAACTTCAGTCCCGATCAGTTGCGTACCAAAGGGGGTATTTAGTCTTCCTTATTTTTCTTTACTTTTACTCACCCATCCCAGATCAAACATCAAGTGCTGCATCATCTCGTTCCACCAGCCAGCTTTCTCCTCTATTTTGCATGTCGGGTTGCTACAGCAACACAGTGTGCCATGATGAAGTCATGTCCCCTGATTTTTTTAAACCTCACACTGGCAGAAGCATAATGTCTCTGTTGTACTTTATGATGCTAATAGAGATGGGTGACTCAATTTTAAACTATCAAATTTGTTATGAATTTCCTAAAGATGGTGGTTTCCAACAGATCCAGTCTTATGGGATTTGTTCCAAACAAAACTCACAAAAAAGCCTTCTGCTATTTTATAGTTCAGGAGACAGAGAAGTAGTCATCTTTCACCCAAAATTGGTTATTTTGGATTTTTGTTTACTAAAAACAAAAACATCCAGAAGACAGAAGAGCATTGCTAAGGCACAAAATGGGCCACTTTAGAGCTATTTTCTAATAGAAATGTACGATTTCAGTAATAAAGTATATTACAAAAATGGTCAGCATTACTGCCCCTAATCATTACAAACAAAAAAGAACAGTTACACTTTAACACATCATATTCAGCTTGTACTCTGCCCTACCCTTCTCTGTACTGATGAGGAGCAAGAACCATGAAACAGAGATGTCAATAGATAGGTGTCCCTGGTATGACCTAGTTTACTTAGCTTTAGGTAATAGGATAAGGCATTAATATTACTGTACAGTCATAAAGATAGATGCTGTGTTATTTTGCATTTACTCTAGTATAAAATTAATCCTACCTCTCATTATTTCATAAAGTCAGCATAAATTAAGTCTTTGTTTATCAGCGAATTAAAGGATTGGGTGATCAGGTCACTGATCACACAAAATCATTATCAAAGTTCAAATATGAGCACATCAAGATAAAGTAATCAAGTTGTAATAAATGCAGAGCGTGGAAAATGCAATTGCACTTAATTATAGATTCTAATTAAACAAGCATGAGAGAATGACAGCAGACCAAATACCAATGGGAGCATGCCAGATCTGATTCCAGAAAGGAGACAGAGGAATGTCTACAACTGTTTGCTGTATTACCTCTGCAGAAACATCTTTATGAATGATCTAACAGTACTCCACATGTACTATTGTGGGTTAGATAAACTACCTGAAACACAGATGATTCAAATTGAATAAGCTCAGCGCCATCCACTATGTTGGTGCATGAACACAGGAACTGGCTCCCTGTTGATATATGGAAAATAGAAGTTTGTTCAGCACTCAAAATTCATCATACTTTACTTAGTCTTGAAATATAGAAAGCATTTCTGGTGGACATCCACCCTTAGTCATAGCATACAAGGTAAAAAAGGTAAAGTACCCTGGAAGACAGAAAACATGGGAAACAGAAAACAAGGTATAGCTCTGTAATATAATACTCTGCAGGAGACTCAAAGAAGCGATCCCACAAAAAAAAAAAAAAAATAAAAATAAAATATATATATATATATATATATATATATATATATATATATATATATATATTCTCGGACCTGTAAGAAAGGTGCCTGATGTAAACTGTAGTGAATCTTCTAATCTTCTAATCAGTAACTGTATTTGTCAATTATAACCTCCCTTCTGATCCTCAGCTGTGTCATGTGACCAACTCTCTGATCTCCAACTGACGCAGGACAGGAAGTCAGTTACTTACTTCTCTATTCATCCCTATGAGACGGACATTAAGGCTCCCATAGCAATACATAGAGAAACTGGCTTCCTGTCCCCACATAAGATGCTGTGTTGTTTTGAAAGTCTAATTGTTGGTCACACGACACAGCTGAGGAGCCAAATGAAGTTTTTAATTTTCTGAGATAACTTTTGGATTTTCCTTGGCTGTAAGCCATAATCATCAACATTAACAGAAATAAACAGTTGAAAAACTTCACTCTGTTTGTAATGACTCTATATAATAATATGTGTTTCATGTTTTGAATTGAATTACTGAAAAAAAACAACTTTTTGATGATATTCTAATTTACTGAGATGCACTTGTACATACAGGAGGAATGCTAAGAATGATTCTAGTCATACATGTATCATGCTCTGCAGCATGGGCAAATGGCATGCATGCAGGATATTACACAGCAGGCTAGTCAGCTTATGAAATACTCTGCAGATAAGTAGCAAAGAAACATATAATAGAAATAGATGAGGTCTGTTCTGAAATGTATTTCTTGTGGGGATTAGGTGACAAATAGAGATGAGCGAGCATGCTCGTCCGAGCTTGGTGCTCGTTCGAGTATTACGGTACTCGTAAGTGCTCGCTGCTCGGACGAGTATCTAGCCATGCTCGAGGAAATGGCATCTCCCGCATTTTGAATTTTTGGCACCTATAAACTCAGCCAATCACAAGCCAGGAGACTCTGCGGTACACCCAGCATCACGTGGGGCCCTTACATGTCGATAGCAGGGGTTGGCTGGCCTGATCAGGTGACCCTGGAATATACTAGTGACTGCCCGCGGTGCTCGGCTCAGATGCTGTCTGGATGTCGTTAGGGACAGAGCTGCTGCGTTTCAGGGAGAGTGTTAGGGCCTGGATTTAGTTCTCTGTTAGGCAGGAGTGATCTGAAAAGAACCCAACAGCCCTTCTACAGTCATGGCCAAAAGTTTTGAGAATGACACAAATATTATATTTTCACATGATCTGCTGCCCTCTGGTTTTTATGTGTGTTTGTCAGATGTTTTTATCACATACAGAAATATAATTGCAATCATATTATGATAACAAAAGCTTATATTGACAGTTAAAATGAGTTAATGCAGCAAGTCAATATTTGCAGTGTTGACCCTTCTTCTTCAGGACCTCTGCAATTCTCCCTGGCATGCTCTCAATCAACTTCTGGACCAAATCCTGACTGATAGCAGTCCATTCTTGCACAATCAATGCTTGCATTTTGTCAGAATTTGTAGGTTTTTGTTTGTCCACCCGATGATTGACCACAAGTTCTCAATGGGATTAAGATCTGGGGAGTTTCCAGGCCATGGACCCAAAATCTCTATGTTTTGTTCCCTGAGCCATTTAGTTATCACCTTTGCTTTATGGCAAGGTGCTCCATCATGCTGGAAAAGGCATTGTTGATCGCCAAACTGCTCTTGGACGGTTGGGAGAAGTTGCTCTCGGAGGACATTCTGGTACCATTCTTTATTCATGGCTGTGTTTTTAGGCAAGACTGTGAGAGAGCCGATTCCCTTGGCTGAGAAGCAACCCCACACATGAATGGTTTCAGGATGCTTTACAGTTTGCATGAGACAAGACTGGTGGTAGCGCTCACCTCGTCTTCTCCGAATAAGCTGTTTTCCAGATGTCCCAAACAATCGAAAAGGGGATTCATCAGAGAAAATGACTTTACCCCAGTTCTCAGCAGTCCACTCCCTGTACCTTTTGCAGAATATCAGTCTGTCCCTGATGTTTTTTCTGGAGAGAAGTGGCTTCTTTGCTGCCCTCCTTGAGACCAGGCCTTGCTCCAAGAGTCTCCGCCTCACAGTGCGTGCAGATGCACTCACACCTGCCTGCTGCCATTCCTGAGCAAGCTCTGCACTGCTGGTAGCCCGATCCCGCAGCTGAAACACTTTTAAGAGACGGTCCTGGCGCTTGCTGGTCTTTCTTGGGCGCCCTGGAGCCTTTTTGGCAACAATGGAACCTCTCTCCTTGAAGTTCTTGATGATGCGATAGATTGTTGACTGAGGTGCAATCTTTCTAGCTGCGATACTCTTCCCTGTTAGGCCATTTTTGTGCAGTGCAATGATGACTGCACGTGTTTCTTTAGAAATAAACATGGTTAACAGAAGAGAAACAATGATGCCAAGCACCAGCCTCCTTTTAAAGTGTCCAGTGGTGTCATTCTTCATGACAGCCCTGTCCTCATCACACCCACACCTGTGTTAATAGAGCAATCACTGAAACGATGTTAGCTGGTCCTTTTAAGGCAGGGCTGCAATGATGTTGAAATGTGTTTTGGGGGATAAAGTTCATTTTCTAGGCAAATATTGACTTTGCAAGTAATTGCTGTTAAGCTGATCACTCTTTATAACATTCTGGAGTATATGCAAATTGCCATTATAAAAACTGAAGCAGTAGACTTTGTAAAAATTAATATTTGTATCATTCTCAAAACTTTTGGCCATGACTGTAAGGGCTACAAGACATCTTTTTTTTGTCTCCTGGCTGGACTGGCTGGCACTAGTAGTGCAGCTATCGCCATATATAACACTTTTTTTTTTATTGTTTTAACTCAGTGATGCAAATCCATTTCATACAGCAGTGTGGAACCATTCTGTGTGTCACAGTTCAGCTGTCCACTCACCACAAACCACAATCTGTATTTTCTGTCCAGGTGACCTATACTGTACGTCACGTAATCAAATACAGTATTTTGCTTTCACTGATACAGCTACATTACAAAAATCTCTGTGCGACATTTGTCTGGGTTGCAGTCAAAATAGCCACAGTCAGCAGGGGCTGAGTTTGCTCTCTGATGGTTTCTGCACGTCACGTTAAAAATATATATATATATTAAAAAAAAATATATAAAAAAATATATAAAAAAAAAATAGTTTTTTTGTTGTTTTATCTCAGTGATACAAATCCATTTCATACAGCTGTGTGGAACCATTCTGTGTGTCACAGTTCAGCTGTCCAGTCACCACAAACCATAATCCGTATTTTCAGTCCAGGTGACACATTCTGTACGTCACTTAATTAAAAAAGGTCTTTTGCTCTCACTGATACAGCTACAATCTCTCTGCGACATTTGTCTGGGTTGCAGTCAAAATAGCCACAGTCAGCAGGGCCTGAGTTTGCTCTCTGATAGTTTCTGCACGTCACGTTAAAAAAAAAAATACAAAAAAATACAAAAAAATAAATAAATAAAAAATAATAAAAAAAGTTTTTTTGTTGTTTTATCTCAGTGATACAAATCCATTTCATACAGCTGTGTGGAACCATTCTGTGTGTCACAGTTCAGCTGTCCAGTCACCACAAACCATAATCCGTATTTTCTGTCCAGGTGACACATTCTGTACGTCACTTAATTAAAAAAGGTCTTTTGCTCTCACTGATACAGCTACATTACAAAAATCTCTGTGCGACATTTGTCTGGGTTGCACTTAAGCAGACCAAGTCTGCCTAATCTAATAGTTTCAGTGTAAATTACGTATGTTATTACATACTGCACGGTATGTAATAACATACGTAATTTTGCTCTAACTTAGCCATCTATATACAAACCACAATCCGTATTGTGGTTTGTATATATACAGCTACATTACAAAACACAGCTACATTACACTGATACAGCTACATTACAAAAATCTCTGTGCGACATTTGTCTGGGTTGCACTTAAGCAGATCAAGTCTGCCTAATCTAATAGTTTCAGTGTAAATTACGTATGTTATTACATACTGCACGGTATGTAATAACATACGTAATTTTGCTCTAACTTATCCACCTATATACAAACCACAATCCGTATTTTCTGTCCAGGTGACACATTCTGTACGTCACTTAATTAAAAAAGGTCTTTTGCTCTCACTGATACAGCTACATTACAAAAATCTCTGTGCGACATTTGTCTGGGTTGCAGTCAAAATAGCTACAGTCAGCAGGGGCTGAATTTGCTCTCTGATAGTTTCTGCACGTCACGTAAAAAAAAAAAAAGTTGCGTCATAGTGGCGCCATACAACTCGGGCAGAGGCCCCATACACACAGCGCTTGCACGTTTGGCAAATAGCCTCATTACATTACAGTCCAGCGGCTCATCCGGTTTCTCTGAGGAAGGCCTTGTGGCCGAAAACGTTCAGAGAGTGTGCCCTATCTGGATTATTTAAAATAAATACGTTATTGCATTTCAATTGTGACGAACAGGAGTCTTTCTTACACTGTCTATGGGCCTGGGAACCATCTCCTGATCCACAAGTTATACCATCAGTGCTCTCCAACCTGTTTCTTCAACTTAAAGGGACACGTGGTAGAGGACTTTTGAAACCACAACAGTGCGAACAGGTGATGTCGTGGATTGGTGACAATGCTTCAAGTAATTTGTCCACCAGTCAGTCTTCCACGCAGTCCACCCACGTTACCCAAGGGAGCACTCCTCTGGCTCCTCCACCTCAATCTCCTTCCCCCAGTCTGCCCCCTCCCAGGAACATTTGGAATGCGATCTGGCATACTCTGAGGAACTGTTTTCTGGACCCTTCCCAGAGTCACAAACCACTTCTCAGGTTGCTGCTGATCTCGTTCCCGATGCCCAAGTTTTCCAACTGTCGCAGTTTGTGGGTGATGATGATGATGATGACAATGTTGACTTAGTGGAAGAAGTTTGTAAAGAGGTGTCGGAAAATGAGAAGACACGGTTGTCAGATAGTGGTGAAGTTGTCAGGGCAGGAAGTCCGAGGGGGGAGCAGACTGAGGAATCGGAGGATGACGAGGTGACTGACCCAAGCTGGGTTGATAAGCCGAGTGAAGACAGTGCTTCTGAGGCGGAGGCGAGTGCTGCACCAGAACAGGTTGGAAGAGGCAGTGGTGTGGCCAGAGGAAGAAGCAGGGCCAGAGCTGGTGCATCAGCAGCAACTGTTTCACGTAGTGAAGCTCCCGTGGCGAGGCCTAGATGTTCGCAAGTCTGGAGGTCCTTTAAAGAAAGTGAGGATGACCGACAGACTGTGGTGTGCAACCTGTGCCACACCAGGATCAGCAGGGGTGCCACCACTACTAGCCTAACCACCACCAGCATGTGCAGGCATATGAGTGCTAAACACCCCACTCAATGGAACCAAGGCTGTTCACCTCCTGTGGGTCACACCACTGCTCCTTCCCCTGTGTCACTCGCTGCCTCTGCTAGTCAACCCCCTGCCAAGGACCCCGGCACAAGCGCCTCCCACCGGAAAACCACACCTTTGCCTCCACGATCCTCCACAGCGTCCACCAATGTGTCCCAGCGCATCGTTCAGCTGTCTTTACAGCAGACGCTGGAGCGCAAGAGGAAATACAGTTCCACCCACCCACATGCCCAAGCCCTCAATGTCCACATCTCCAAATTGCTGAGCCTGGAGATGCTGCCCTATAGGCTGGTAGAGACCAAGGCCTTTCGCAATCTCATGGCGGTGGCTGCCCCTTGGTATTCGGTCCCCAGCCGCCACTATTTTTCCCGATGTGCCGTCCCAGCCCTACACCAGCACGTGTCACAGAACATCATCCGTGCACTGACCAACGCTGTTTCTGAGAAGGTACACCTAACCACGGACACGTGGACAAGTGCTGCCGGGAAGGGACACTATATCTCACTGACGGCACATTGGGTTAACTTGGTGGAGGCTGGGACCGAGACTGACCCTGGGGCCGCTCATGTACTGCCCACACCGAGGATTGCGGGGCCTACCTCGGTCACGGTCTCTCAGACGTACTATGCCTCCTCCTTCGACCCCTCCTCCACCTCCTCCTCCGAATTACCATCTGTGGGCACCAGCAGGCGGTGCTCAAACTGCTGAGCTTAGGTGACAAAAGGCACACCACCCAAGAGCTGTTACAGGGCATCACGGCGCAGACCGATCTGTGGCTGGCACCGCTGAACCTCAAGCCAGGCACGGTTGTGTGTGACAACAGGCGTAACCTGGTGTCGGCTCTGCAACTCGGCAGACTGACACATGTGCCATGCCTGGCCCACATGATCAATCTAATAGTTCAGCGGTTCCTCAAGACATACCCCAATCTGTCTGATTTGCTCACCAAGGTGCGCCGCATCTGTGCGCATTTCCGCAAGTCGACCACAGATGATGCCACTCTCAGGGCAGCGCAGCGCCCCCTACAACTGCCCGCTCAACGACTGTTGTGCGACGTGCCCACAAGATGGAATTCGACATTAAACACGTTATCCAGAGTTTACCAGCAGCGCAGAGCGATTGTAGACTGCCAGATGTCAACTTCCACCAGAACTGGTAGTCAGGTCACTCAGATTCCTCAAGTCTACAATGAGGAGTGGACGTGGATGTCTGATATCTGCCAGGTGTTGAGCAACTTTGAGGAGTCAACACAGATGGTCAGCGGCGATGCCGCCATTATCAGCCTCACCATCCCGCTGCTTTGCCTGTTGAAAAACTCACTGCTCAGCATGAAGTCGGATGCTTTGCGCTTGTCACAAGAGACGGTGGAGGAAGATACGTCGCTTGATAGCCAGAGCACCCTCCGGTCTGTTTCTCAGCGCGTATCGGAGGAGGGGGATGAGGATGAGGAGGAAGAGGAGGAGAATGTCGGCGAGACAGAAGAGGGTTCCAGTGCTCAGTCCTTAACTCTTGAGCGTGTATGGGCTGAAGAGGAGGACTTGAGGAGGAGGAGGAAATGAAGAGTCAGGCCAGTGAGGAGAGGGAATTCTTGCGTTTTGGGACTCTGGCGCACATGGCAGACTTCATGTTAGGCTGCTTATCCCGTGACCCTCGCGTTAGAAGCATTTTTTTCAAACACGGATTACTGGGTGTTCACTCTCCTGGACCCACGGTACAAGCAGAACCTTTCCACTCTCATCCCTGTAGAGGAAAGGAATATGAGAGTGAATCAATATTAACAGGCCCTGGTGCACAAGCTGAAATAATCCTTCCCATCTGACGCCGCATGGGCATGGTTCTGTAGGCCAAGTAGCGGGGGAGAGGAGGCGAACAGGCAGCTTGTCCAGCACTGGCAGGGGAACGCTCTCCAAGGCCTTTGCCAGTTTTATGTCACCCCAGCAAGACACTGTCACCTGTCCCCAGTCTAGGCAGAGTAGGGGGGTGCTGTACAGAAAGATGGTGAGGGAGTACCAAGCTGGCCATACCAACGTTCAGACCGATCACTCTGCTCCATACAACTACTGGGTTTCAAAGCTGAACACGTGGCCTGAACTGGCGCTGTACGCCTTAGAGGTGCTGGCCTTGACCTGCCGCTAGCGTGCTGTCAGAGCGGGTATTCAGTGCAGCTGGTGGCGTCATCACCGATAAGCGTACACGCCTGTCAACTGACAGCGCTGACAGGCTGACGCTTATTAAAATGAACAAAGCCTGGATTTCACCGGAATTCAAATCTCCTCCGGGGGAAAGCAGCTAAAGATTAACATTACTTATGTATCCGATTCCACTTCTCTACTCCTCCTACTCCTCCTCCTCCTTGTCATCTTTGCCTAACGCTGACCCAAAAAACGCAATTTTTTAGAGGTCCAACTGGCACTCTTTTACCACAATTTTTCTGGAGGGCGACCTACAGGCCCTCTCTCTAAACAATTTTTCCGGTGGTCCACCTACAGACCCTCTCTCCAAACAATTTTTCCAGAGGTCCACCTACAGGCCCTCTCTATAAACAATTTTTCCGGAGGGCCACCTACAGGCCCTCTCTCCAATCAATTTTTCCACAGGGCCACATAATGCAATAAACGGGAATCGAACCCAGGTCAACTGCTAAGGAAGCAGCTATGTGCACCACTTTACCACCAACAGCCACAGCAACTGATAAGAACAGATACTAAACTTGATGAAAGCCAACATTTCGACAATCGATAACCCGAAAAGGGTCCGCCGTCGAGCCCGGCGTTCGGCCACCCTGAGCATTTCTCAAGGAGACAGCCTCCAGGCCCTCAACGTCCACATACAGGGCCACGCTAAATTTTTTATGTGCTCTACCTGCTACCGTCGTGTAGCTCGGTCACTCTGACCGAGTCTGACCCTGGGGCCGCTCATGTACTGCCCACTTGGAGGATTGCGGGGCCTACCTCGGTCACGGTTTCTCAAACTTACTATGCCTCTTCCTCCAACCCCTTCTCCTCCTCCTTCGAATTACCATCCGTGCTTCACCTCCTGCTACCTCAGTCTAACTCGGTCACTCTGTTGTCACCGCCATGCTGCGTCAGGCTACATTTTTGGGTGGCTCATCTGCTACCTCATCTAACTTGGTCACTTGTTGGTGTCACCGCCATGCTGTGTCAGGCTTATGCCTGCATCGTGTGGCTGGGGATAGGAGAGCAGTGCCAGCATGGGCATGGGTGATGGACCTTCGTTGCATCTAGTTGGGTGCTTCCCTAACATGTGATGGGCATGTGCCTCGTCTTTCTTGGTCTGGGTGAGCACAATTGCCATGAGGGTAACCACCAGGCTGTTGCAGGAGAATTTGGGGTAATGGTGGGATTAGGCAGCCTCAGAGGCATCCATGCATGCTGCCCCTGCTGTTTCCTGTCCATTTCCGTGGTGTTTCCATCATTTTCTGAGGTTTCCAGGTTTTCACCCAGCCTTCCCTAGGCAGAACCTTGGTCCCCTGCAAAAAATGCTCGAGTCTCCCATTGACTTCAATGGGGTTCGTTACTCGAAACGAGCACCCAAGCATTGGGAAAAGTTTGTCTCGAATAACGAGCACCCGAGCATTTTAGTGCTCGCTCATCTCTAGTGACAAACCCTCCTTAGCCTTCCTCTTGTATGCATACTAATTTACCATCCTGCAGAGCATTGCTCTTAAATGCAATTCAGCTGAACACCACAGGGTTAAATGAGACTTTCTGCCAATTTGTGGTTTGCTGCCAGCAGTTTTAGTCTTGTATTGTTTTATAGAAAGGATACTCAGCAATACGATGGAAGAATAGTATCATAGAACTTACTTTGAGGCTCTTTGGTTCCTAAGGCAAACATGGCTCTCCACTACAGATGAGTGAATTGATTCTAAGTAAGTCAGATTTGTCATGAATTTCACAAAAATTCTTCTGCCAAATAAATCGAAAGTTTTGTTGATATACTTCGGATGATCCTCAAAGCACTTCTCTCTCCTTCTTACTGTTACACTAGCACAGGAAACAGGGTAGGGACACTGAAAATGGAGGATCACATGGCCCTGGTAGGGGCCCCCACAAGTGGGCTTTCCCATAGTGCTTTGAAGCAGGCAGCCTGACATTCAAATAGGACAAAGGATATTGGCTGGTCTATTAGGTATTAGGCTATGTGCTACATGTGGAGCACAGATACTACTGTAAACTCTGCCAGTGATATGAGAGGATGTGTCTACCATTTCTGCATGTAAATCTATATATATATATATATATATATATATATATATATATATATATATATACACATAATAAGAAAGTAAAAAAGCAGCACTCAAATAAAAAAGGTGCAAAAACTCCTTCTCAGACCAGAGACCAAAGTCCACTTAAATATATAATGAAGAAAAAAGAAGGCAGCACTCCAAAAAATGGTGAGAAAAGTGGATGCTTTGTTTAACACATCAAGCAGCAACGTTTCAACTGCTCAATGCAGTCTTTGTCAAACTGTGTTAACATGTGCCAAACACACTCCTTAAATAGCAGTGTCAATCAAGTGCAAATCTAATTAGAAAACATAACATAATTATTAGAGATGAGCGAGCACTAAAATGCTTGTATGCTCGTTATTCGAGTCGAATTTTTCCCGATGCTCGGGTGCTCGTTTCGAATAACAAACCCCATTGAAGTCAATGGAAGACTCGAGCATTTTTTGCAGAGGACCAAGGCTCTGCACAGGGAAGGTTGCGTGAAAACCTGGAAACCTCAGAAAATGATGGAAACACCACGGAAATGGACAGGAAACAGCAGGGGCAGCATGCATGGATGCCTCTGAGGCTGCCTAATCGTACCATTACACCAAATTCTGGGCAACAGCCTGGTGGTGACCCTCAAGACAATTGTGCTCACCCAGACCAAGATGGGCAAGGCACATGCGCTGGCACATGTTAGGAAAGCACCCAACTAGGTGCAACGAAAGTCCATCACCGCCTGCGGGTGACACCACTACCCATGCTGGCACTGCTGTCCTATCCCCCGCCCCAGGACGCAGGCATAAGCATCTCCCTCCCCGCACACACCCAGTAGTCCACAGCGTACACAAAGTTCTCCCAGCACAGTGCCCAGCTCTCCCCATCCCAGACGGGCAAACACGCACCCCACACCCACCCTGTCCACAGCAGACACAAAGACCTCCAAGCACAGTGCCCAGCTTTCCTAATTCCATACGGGCTAAGACGCAAACAATTGGTTTGAAAAAGCATGGTGGTGCACCCCTAAATGACAGTCTGTGACTGAGATTGCAGGTGAACCTGCTAAAATTGTAGTCTAGCACACCTTGGTGGTGAACCCCTAAATTACATAGTTTGACTGAGATTGCAGTTTACAGCATGGGGGTGAAACCCAGGATGACTTGCTAAGACTGAGATAGCAGGACACAGTATGGCGGTGACAAAAGAGTGACCAAGTTAGACTGAGGTAGCAGGTGAACCACCCAAAAATTTACCCTGACACAGCATGGCGGTGAACCCAGAGTGACCAAGTGAGACTGAGGTAGCAGGTGAAGTACATAAAATTTTACCCTGACACAGCATGGCGGTGACAACAGAGTGACCAAGTGAGACTGAGTTAGCAGGTGAAGCACATAAAATTTTACTCTGACACAGCATGGCTGTGACAACAGAGAGACCTAGTTAAACTGAGGTAGCAGGTGAACCACCCAAAAACTTTACCTGACACAGCATGGCGGTGAACCCAGAGTAACCAAGTTACACTGAGGTAGCAGGTAAACCACATAAAAATTTACCCTGACACAGCATGGCGGTGACAACAGAGTGACCAAGTGAGACTGAGTTAGCAGGTGAAGCACATAAAATTTTACCCTGACACAGGGAGGCTATGAACCAAGAGTGACCAAGCTATACTGATGTAGTAGGTGAAGCACATAAAATTTTACCCTAACACAGCATGGCGGTGAACCCAGAGTGACCAAGTGAGACTGAGGTAGCAGGTGAAGCACATAAAATTTTACCTTGACACAGCATGGTGGTTACAACAGAGTGATAAAGTGAGATTGAGGTAGCAGGTGAACCACATAAACATTTACCTTGACACAGCATGACGGTGACAACAGAGTGACCAAGTTAGACTGAGGTAGCAGGTGAACCACATAAAAAGTTACCCTGACACAGCATGGCGATGAACCAAGAGTGACCAAGTGAGACTGAGGTAGCAGGTGAACCACATAAAAATTTACCCTGACACAGCATAGCGGTAAACCCAGAGTGACCAAGTTAGACTGAGGTAGCAGGTGAAGCACATAAAATTTTACTCTGACACAGCATGGTGGTGAACCAAGAGTGACCAAGTGAGACTGAGGTAGCAGGTGAAGCACATAAAAATTTACCCTGACACAGCATGGCGGTGAACCTAGAGTGACCAAGTGAGACTGAGGTAGCAGGTGAAGCACATAAAATTTTACCCTGACACAGCATGGCGGTGACAACAGAGTGACCGAGTGAGACTGGGGTAGCAGGTGAACCACCCAAAAATTTACCCTGACACAACATGGCGGTGAACCCAGAGTGACCAAGTTACACTGAGGTAGCAGGTGAACCACATAAACATTTACCTTGACAAAGCATGACGGTGACAACAGAGTGACCAAGTTAGACTGAGGTAGCAGGTGAACCACATAAAAATTTACCCTGACACAGCATGGCGGTGAACCCAGAGTGACCAAGTTAGACTGAGGTAGCAGGTGAACCACATAAAAATTTACCCTGACACAGCATGGCGATGAACCCAGAGTGACCAAGTTAGACTGAGGTAGAAGGTGAAGCACATAAAATTTTACCCTGACACAGCATGGCGGTGAACCCAGAGTGACCAAGTTAGACTGAGGAAGCAGGTGAACCACATAAAAAGTTACCCTGACACAGCATGGCGATGAACCCAGAGTGACCAAGTTAGACTGAGGTAGCAGGTGAAGTACATAAAATTTTACCCTGACACAGCATGGCGGTGAACCAAGAGTGACCAAGTTAGACTGATGTAGCAGGTGAAGCACATTAAATTTTACCCTGACACAGCATGGCGGTGAACCAAGAGTGACCAAGTTAGACTGAGGTAGCAGGTGAACCACCCAAAGATTAACCCTGACACAGCATAGCGGTGACACCACCAATGACTTGGTCAGACTGAGATTGCAATCAAATGGCTGTAGGTGAGCCTCCCAAAAAATTGTTTTAAAGTGTCTGTAGTTGACCCTCCTAAAAAATAGTTTTTGAGTGTCTGTAGTTGACCCTCCTAAAAAATTGTTTTTGAGTGTCTGTAGTTGACGCTCGTAAAAAAATTGGAGAGAGGGCCTGTAGGTGGCCCTCTGTAAACATTGTTTGAAAACAGAGCCAGTAGGCCCTCTGAAAAATTGCCTGTTGGCTCAGCGTTTGTGTAAGAAGAGAAGGAGGAGGAGGAGGGGAGAAGAGGAATCAATGTTCATGTTGAGCTGCTTTCTCCCGGTGGAGATTTGAATTCCGGTGAAATCCAGGCTTTATTCATTTTAATAAGCCTCAGCCTGTCAGCACTGTCTGTTGACAGGCGTGTACGCTTATCAGTGATGAAGCCACCAGCTGCACTGAAGACCCGCTCTAACAACATGCTAGCGGCAGGGCACGCCAGCACCTCCAAGGCGTACAGCACCAGTTCGGGTCACGTGTCCAGCTTTGCAACCCAGTAGTTGTATGGAGCAGAGTGATCACGCAGGACGTTGGTATGGTCAGCTATGTACTCCCTTACCATCTTTCTGAACAGCTCCCCCCTACTCTGCCTAGACTGGGGACGGGTGACATAGTCTTGCTGGGGTGACATAAAACTGGCAAAGGCTTTGGAGAGTGTTCCACTGCCAGTGCTTGACAAGCAGCCTGCTCCCCTCCTCTCCCCCGCTAGTTGGCCCGCAGAACTACGTCCTCTGCCGTTAGCGGTGTCAGATGGGAAGTTTAGTTTCAGCTTGTGCACCAGGGCCTGTTGATATTGATTCACTCTCATACTCCTCTCCTCTACAGGAATGAGAGTGGAAAAGTTCTGCTTGCACCGGGGGTCCAGGAGGGTGAACACCCAGTAATCGGTGTTGTCAAAAATGCTTCTACCGCGAGGGTCACGGGAAAGGCAGCCTAACATGAAGTCAGCCATGTGCGCAAGAGTCCCAACACGCAAGAATTCCCTTTCCTCAGTAGGCTGACTCTCCATTTCCTCCTCCTCCTCCAACTCCTCCTCTTCAGCCCATACATGCTCAACAGATAAGAAGGAATGAGCATAGGTACCCTCTTCAGTCTCACCAACAGTCTTCTCCTCTTCCTCCTCTTCCTCCTCCTCCTCTTCCTCCAATACGCGCTAAGAAACAGACCTGAGG
>ONZH01013122.1:0-39722 GCA_900303285.1 Rhinella marina
TAAGTGAGTTGCACGACCATTGCTATTCACAAAGGTTTTTAAGGAATTCACTTGAGATGGTTTGTGGCTTTTAACAATACATACATTGCCCACAATAACCCAGCCTAAGTCGAGTCTCTGCGCATATGGGGCATTTTCAGGACCATTGCATTGTTGCGACCTTATGGACCCTCAGAATGTCTCTGCCGAGCAAGAGTAAGACTTCAGCATTCATGTCCATAGGGGGAATCTCATTAGCTAGATGTTTCAAGTGGGGATGGTGGTATGCAGCTTCTGGAGTAGGAATTTCATCTCTTTCCTCAGGTATCTGGTCACATTCAATTAACGTTGGCAAGGGTATATGAATGTTCCCTTTAATGGAGGAGATAATGTTTCCAGTAGCTCTTCTTCCATAAGTCTCTACAAGACCAGAACAAGTGTTGAGGGTGTATGGTGTTGCTTCTCCCTTTACACTGAAGATCTCAAAGAATTTAGGCTTCCCAGAGACCTATTGCTTTGATCGTCTATAATGCTACATTCTGGTGGCTCTTTCAGACTGCCTTCTGGGTATACGTTGACCAAACACACCTTTGCGCAGCACTTGAAGTCTCCTTGCCACATATTTCCATTCAGATAGGAGACAGTCGTTGTAGCTAGCTCTTGAGTCGGTTGGCTCACCACCATGGGGTGGGACGGCATTAGTTTGCGGCTTGAGATGCGTTGTCTGGAGGCAAGGTAGGATGCATTGCTGTAACATGCTTGTCATGTCGCATTCCTGCACATCTGATTTATAGCCTTACAGTCTTTTGCCATAATGATTATGATGAGCACAACACTTGTAACACACTCCAAGCTCTTTGAGTGTCTCTCTGCATTCTTGCAAAGTCTTTGCCCTGAGCCCACAACATTCTTTTTAAAGGATGAGGTCTTTGTGGATAGGACACATACGGTTAGGGTCCTTTTCCTTAAGGACGGGGGTGTCCTTCTAGTAGTGGAGGCTGCAATAAGTGGAACGTTTGTCTTTCTACGGATACTGTTCCCCTTAAGTCTCTACGTTACTTGTTGGGTTGTCATAACCTTGAGCATGAGGATGAAGCAGTAGACTGGATTCTGTGAAGTCAAAGCTAGGATTATTCTTCTTCCCGAGCTTGGTCCTGATGAATCTGGAAAAATAGAGAAAGGGGGAAAAGACACATTGTGTTCTCTCTTGTATTGGGCCTTGGTCCTGCCCATTTTTCTTGCATGAAGTGTGGTAGTTTCAACATGACTGGATTGACACCATGGGCCTTATCAAGGTAACTCAGTCCTGGTAGACGTGGGTCCATTTTAGCCAATTCTAATTCTTTTAGTAGGTCACTCAGATCCTGGAGCTTAGGGTTGTCCTTGCCATTTATCTTTGGGAAGGCCTTAAGTCTCTTCAATAATGCACTCTCTATAGCTTCAGGACTGCCAAAGGTTTGTTCAAGTCTCTCCCATGCTGCAGCGAGACCTTCCTCTGAGTGGCCTACATGAACTGCTCTTAATTTCTTTAACCGTTCTGCAGATTCTGGGCCTAACCAGCTGACAAGCAAGTCAAGTTCTTCCTTGGCAGTGAGGTTGAGATTGCTGATTGCTGCTTCAAAGGTCGATTTCCAGGCTCTCTAGTTTTCAGCATGGTCATCGTACTTTAAGAGACTATTGTATATCAGCTCCCTGCGCATCATGTATGTGGCAAAGTCCGACATGTCTGATCTCCCATTCCTTGTAGCTGGATTGAATTGTGGTGACTCTGGCTTGTAAGGCTGAAATTGATCAGGACAAAATGATGTGGCATAAGGGTTAAGCTGTGGTTTAGTCTCGTCTTTGGTAGATGATGGCATCTGATGCTCTGTGGGTTCATCCAGTTTGTGATTTAGAAGTATTGTGGTTACACGCAATTTAGCAGGAGGAACAGGAGGTGATTGCTTTAACACATATCTGGCAGTGCGGTCGGCTGGGTCTTCCATTTCTCCTGGGATGAAACAGTCTAGATCAGTACCTTGACGTAATGCTTGCTCGAAGACCTTCAGTTTAGCTTAGGCAGCTGCTTCTTCCCTTTCTGTTTGGAGGATTTTTAGTTGAGCTTCTGCCTCTGCCACTAACTGCACCATTTCCGTTTTCTTCTTAGCCATTTCTGCTTCTTCTTGCGCCTCCTTCTTAGTAAAGGAACTTCTAACACTAGCTTCCTCTGCTTCTGCCCAGATCTCTAGAAGCTTGTCATGTAACGCTGACCTTTCGGAATGAGAGGTTTTGGAAGATGAAAGTGTATATTTGGTTGAAGTTGATCGATGGGATCTCATTTCTTGCAAGTGTGCGATGCGGAGTTCTGCTTTACTCTTAGTGTCTTGTACTAAGGCATCCTTCTCTTGGAGGAGATCCTTTCTCTCTCTCAACTCTTCTGAGGCATTATCAAAATCGGAGTCGCTCAGAAAAGTGATGTACTTTGTGGACAGGCGCTGATAGCGGTTATAGGCGTTAGTTAAACGATTCAATGCTGTGGTTAGCTTTTGTGCGTCATTGTTATAGCGTGAAAGAGCTGCTATATAGTGTTCTGTTCTTTGCCATAAATCATTTAAATTGTCACTGAACTCTTCTTTGGTTGCCTCAAAATTTTCTCTAATCTTTTGTGTCGGCTTGATAACACGTTTAGAGCGTACAGTTAGTTCCTCAGTGAACATGGACTCTGCTTCCTGTATATCTGAGTTTTTGGGAGCAGGGTGAGTTTCCCTATGTTCAGTGACCGAGAAATCAACTGAGCCTCTTGTGGACATGTTGTTTCTGATTAAGTGGCAGTGGCGTAACTACCGGGGAAGCAGGGGAAGCGGCTGCTTCGGGGCCCGCGCTGACAAGGGGCCCGTCCACCTGGGAGCAGTGTAAGAAAACAGCAGGATTAGGCCCTTCACACACAGTGCAGTGACATCATCAGTCCCTGACCGCTGACAAGCCCCGCCCCCCTCTTGATTCTTCTTACTGCCTGTCTCTGCCAGCATAGCACGCGATGCCATCCACTAGCGCGTTATGCTAATTAAGCCCGCCCACTAAGTTCTTGTCCTGACTGGAGAGTGTGGCAGGAGAGAGAGGAAGCGCGGCAGCCAAGAGGAGCAGCACCGAATCGGCACAGCAGTGAGCGCACATCACTCACTCCTTGGCTTTTAAGGTATGTGCGCATTGCCTGTGCCCCCCTGGCCCTTTCAGTGCAGCCCCTGGCCCTAATCTGTGCCCTCCCTGGCCCCTCTATGCACCTCCCTGGCCCTTGTCTGCGCCCCCTCTGGCCCTTATCTGCACCCCTTGGACATGGCTTGCACCCCCTGGCCCTTATCTGCACCTCTGGCACCTGTCTATACCCCTGACCCTGGCCTGTGTCCTCCTGACCCTGGCCCTGTGCCCCTCCTGGCCCCTGTCTGCACCTCTCTGGCCCTTATCTGAGCCCCCTGGCCCTGACCTGTGCCCCCTGGCCCCTGTCCTGTGCCCCTGACCCTGGCCTGTGACCCCCCCGCCCTGTCTGCACCTCCCTGGCTCTTGTATATGCCCCCCTGTCTGTGCCCCCTTGACCCTGGCCTGTGCCCCCCAGCCCCTGTCTGCCCTTTCCTGGCCCTTGTCTATGCCCCCTGGCCCCCATCTGCGCCCTCCCTGGCCCTTATCTGCACCTCCCTGGGCCTTGTCTGTGCCCCCCTGGCCCTGGCCTGTGCCCTCCCTGGCCCCTGTCTGCACCTCCCTGGCCCTTATCTGCACCCCCTGGCCCCTGTCTGCACCTCCCTGGCCCTTGTATGTGCCCCCTCTGGCCCTTGTTTGTACCCTTCACCCTTGTCTGCACCCCCCTGGCCTTTGTCTGCGCCCCTTGGCCCTGGCTTGTGCCCCCACCCCGTCTGCGATCTTGACTAGCCAAAGGAGTGGGGTTTACATGGGAGAATGGAGTTTCAAAGTGTGGCGGGGTTGGGGTGGGGGGGCCCCGTACAAAAATTTGCTGTGGGGCCCGGTCACTTCTAGCTATGCCCCTGTTAAGTGGTACTGTCACTTTAAGAAAGGATTTCAGCTTACTCACTGTGCTTATGAAGCCACGTGCAGGTAAGATGGCGGCCAGTTCCAAGCTTGCTTGCAGACTGCGTTTAGACATGCAAAGACTGAAGATATAAACCTCGTTTTTGACTATTCTGCCACAGATGTACGTTAGAGAAGTCTCTGACTGGTTGTGAGTGGTAATCCCTGTACAAGCAATGGTAGATAGCTGAACTCACTAATATCCCATAGGTTGTGGTACCAGTTGCATGTGAAGATCCAATGAGCAGGATGCAGATGAAGATGCTTTGGTAGTTTATTGAAGATTTACATATGGAGGACATTAGAGGATATGAGGATATTAGAGGACCTTAGGGGACATTAGAGGTCAAAAACAAATGCTCTCACCAGCTCTGTGTCTATTGCAGGAGAAGGCAACTGAGGAACTGAGAAAAACAGGAACTGACGTCACAGAAAAGGGAGGAGAAAGCAGAGAGCAAAGGCATATGGAAATTACATTATACATTCAGAACCTATAACAAGAATGACCACAGGGTGGAAGCATTGCATAACATAATAATTATACAACAACACAAATAGGCAATAATGATAATGGAGAAAATAAATGCTGGGACAGCACATGCTGTTTCTATTTTTGCAGATGACACCAAACTTTGTAATACAGTCCAGTCTATGGAAGATGTTAATAAGTTACAAGCTGACTCGAACAACCTTTGGGCCTCCACTTGGCAAATGATGTTCAATATAGATAAATGTAAAGTTATGCACTTGGGGGCGAATAATCTGCATGCAAAATATGTCTAAGGGGGGATAAAACTGGGAGAGTCACTTGTTGAGAAGGATCTGGGTGTATTAGTAGATCATAGACTAAATAACAGAATGCAATGCCAGTAAGCTGCCTCTAAGGCCAACAGAATTTTTTTCTTGTATTAAAACAGGTATGGACTCGCAGGACAGGGATGTAATATTGGCACTATACAAAGCATTGGTGCAGCCTCAACTGGAATACGCAGTTCAGTTCTGGGCACCTGTTCATAAAAAGGATGCCCTGGGGTTAGAAAAGCACAGAGCAGAGCCACTTAACTCATAAAGTGTCTGGAAGATCATCGTTATGAGCAAAGATTGAATGAACTGAATTTGTTTAGCTTTGAAAAAAAAAGACATCTAAGGAGGGACATGATTAACCTGCATAAATATATAAATGAACCATACAAAAAATATCAAGGGAAGCTATTCTGTGTTAAACCCCCTCAAAAAACAAGAGGCCACTCCCTACGACTGGAGAAAAAAAGATTTGGCCTCGACGAGCATTCTTTACAGTAAGATCTGTGAATCTCTGGAATAGCCTGCCACGGGAGCTGGTCACAGCAAATACAGTAGATGGCTTCAAAAAGGGTTTAGATGACTTTTTAATTCAAAATAAAATTGAGGCTTATGACAATGTATAGAAATCTTGTTCTACACACCCTTTCCCTTTGGCCCAACCCCTTTTTAAAAGGAAGATGGACATTGATCGTCATGTATTCCGTCATGGAATTGCTTTTGGTCTATGCTAACAGAATCCATAACACAATTCAGCTTATACCACAACCCGAATCGAACATTAAAATATGAAATTTGCTCTTCCTTAGTAAGGAGTAACAAACAATATGCTTTATTCTGAGAAATATGGCTTGAAGCCATGCACAAAAGATATGCACAAAAGAAGACTGTAGCAAAATTGTAAATATTTCTATGTAATGTGAAAATATGAACATCTTGGTCCTGTTATACATAATGGCCTATTGTGTGCATATTTTACTTACCTCTTATTTGCCATTATGTTTTTCTGTTGGTGACAACTCCCAAAGGCTCAATAATTACTGGAACCACATACAATTTGTCATATTCAAAGAGTTGTCCAGTGCTACAATATTGATGACCTATTCTCAGGATAGGTCATCAATATCAGATCGTCGGGGATCTGACTCCCAGCACCCTCATCGATCAGCTGTTTGAAAAGGTAGCTGTACTCGTGCAAGAGTTGCTTTCTCTTCAAAATTACATGTACATCATTTCCTTTGCCCTGATGGAGCAGTATAATTACAACTGCTTGTCCCATTCACTTGAGGCAACACACAGGTAAATCTTGAAGAGAAAGCAGTGCTCACACAAGTGCCCCTACCTCTTCAAACAGCTGAGGAGAGCTGGCTGTTGGACCAATCCCGATCTGATATTGATGATCTATGTATCCTGGGGGTAGGTCATCGGTACTGTAGCACTTCACAACCCTTTAAGCCCTGTTGTGTCAGATTTTTATTGAACTCTGAATGGCGTGTCTGTGTTCTTGTTATCTCAATTGGCAGAACCGAGCCAGTAAACTAATCAAAATCTCTGGAGCGAACTGAGCTAGCATAAAGTTCTTGTAAAAGCTAAATTTATTGTATCATATGATACAATATTTCTACCCTTAGATGGAGAACCTTTACATAAGCAATAGGAATAAAAACTATTGACAACTCTTTTACTTGGAAATATCATAGGCTGACTTTTAACTCTCACTTCCAATTTGTAATTCCTCCATATTTAACCCAGGTAACCATTGGCTCACTTACAGTATTAAAGGCTTAAATCTAGTGTTGAGCAAATCAAAGCATCCAAAATTGACTTTGATGAGGTCATCATGTCAATGCGCAAGATTTCACGCAATGTCTTTAATCAAGATCATATGGATAAGGTAAGTATGTTTTTTTTTTTTAACTGAACTTGCCCTTGAAGGCCTTAATTGTAACGCCTTCTACCCTGGAGGTTTTTTTGACTTTGCATTTTCGTTTTTTGCTCCCCACCTTCCCAGAGCCATACGTTTTTTGGGTTTTTTTTCCATTCACAGTCATATGAGGGCTTATCTTTTGCAGGACAAGTCGTACTTTCTAAATCTACCATTTAAAGTTGCATAGAATGTAGTGGAAAGTGTAAAAAATATTCCAAAGATTGCGGACACGAAAAAAAATGTAATTTTGCCACAGTTTTACAGGTTTTTATTTACGTTTTACGTATTTACGTTTCATTTATTTCATTATGCAGTAAAACTGACTTGTGATCTTTATTCTCCAGGTCAGTATAAATCCAGCGATACCATATATGTATACTTGTCTTTGCGTTTTGATGCTGAAAAAAAAATCTTAAAAATGTTTGTTTGTTTGTTTGTTTTTCCTGGCATTTCTGACCCATATAACTTTTTTGTAGTTATGTATGCAGAGGTGATATGTACTTTTCATTGATTCTATTCTGGGGTGTGTACAACTTTTTGATCACTTTTTTTTATTTTATGCGGGAGGAGAAGCAACCAAAAAATGGCAAATCGTCCATTTTGACCCTTTTTTCCATTTCTCCTTTTTCCGTATGGGATTAATACTTTTATATTATGATAGTATAGGCGTTTTTGCACACTGTGATACCCATGATGTGTCTGCGTCTGCTCAGGAGCGGGTGCCATCTCTAAAGACCTGACATGTGACGTAATAGTACGTTATATGTCGGGAAAAGGTAACTCTTATGTGCCACGATTAGCGGTGAATGTGGCATCTGAGGGGTTCAATGACTGGGGTGGCACGATCGCCATTCCCCATCAGTGTGCCCGCTATATACAAATAAATGTGCTTTGTGACTAAGTAATTCTGCACACATCTAATTTCTTTGTGAAATTCAGCGAAACAGCCAAATCAGATTTTTCATAACTTCGCTGATTTGTACTTAAATCTATTGTCACTCTTTCAAAATCCATTAGCCCAGAACCAACAGTTCATTGGCTGCGAACTTTCACTTGACCATGCACTTCATCTTTTTACATTAGGAAGTTGACCAGTGTATAGCATTTCAGCTGTCACTGGCATTTTGCTTTAATGATTTTTTTTTTACTAAAAAGGATCTGCACAATCTGCACAATCATGTTTATTCTTGCATGATACTGTACATGATGGATCACTCAGGGACAGGAGCTGGGCCTGCACAATCACCAGGGGGAGTGTGGTTATGATTGATAGACATTTGCAGTAATAGCAGAGATTGACAAAAACTTAAATTCTTATCAATTAACTATTTACCTACAGTAATCTCAATTACAAATGGAACAAATAATAAAAACATTTACTAGAGTTGCCACTTTAACCCCTTCAGGACCCTGGGATTTTCGATTTTTGTGTTTTCGTTTTTCACTCCCCACCTTCCCATAGTCCTAACTTTTTTATTTTTCTGTTCACATAACATTATGAGGGCTTATTTTTTGCGGGACTAGTTGTACTTTATAATACCATGTAGTGGGAAGCAGAAATAAAATTCCAAACGGGGTAGATTTGGGAAAAAACACAATTTTATTTTTATTTATTTATTTTTACGCTGTACACTATGTGGTAAAATTAACCTGTTATATTCATTCTCCATTACAACGATACCATACGTATAATTTTTCTTGCGTTCTAATAATGAAAAAAAATGAAAACCTTTGAGAAAAATGTATATTATTATCACCATATTCTGACCCCCATAACTTTTTTGTAGTTATGTGTACAGGACTGTGTGAGGGCTCATTTTTTGCAGGACAATCTATATGTTTCGGTAATACCAATATGAAGTGTATGCAACTTTTTGATTACTTTTTATAAAAAAAAATATTGGGGAGTTCAAGTGACAAAAAATGGCAAATTGGGTGTTTTTATTATTTTTCCCATTACGCCATTTGCTGTATACCATTAATATTATTATATTTTAATTTTATGGCCATTTTCACATGCACCCATGTGGTTAAGTATTTTTGTTTATATTTTAAGGAAAGGGGGTGATTTGAACTTTTATATTTTTTGCTTTTTATATTTATAAAAAAAAGTAAAAAAAAAAGTTTTTAAGTCACCTTGGGTGACAATAACTGCCAATCATCTTTAATGGCTATATAGCTATCATTGAACACTTCATTTGCTATATAACAATACAATGCTGCCACCTAGTGGCCTGTATTGGTATGTACGTGAAATAGGCTCTGAAGCCTGCTTGAGGCTTCGACTATTTCTTCAATGTAACAGGTTCCCCGATCTCAGCCAGGGAACGCTGTTACCGGACCGGAAGCGTGAGGCTTCCACTTCCGGGCTGCTCAGATGCCGTGGTCACATTTCACCATGGCCTCTGAAGGGGAAAATTTATGCGATCAGCCTTATGGCTGATTGCATACATATGCCGCTGGTCTCTGCTATTTAAAATACCAAAAACCCGGCGGGCATCGTGCCCGTTGCACGCGCAAGGGGGCGCCATGTTTAGGGACCGGGTCCGTAAGGGGTTAATGTATGATTATAACAACTGAAAAAGGAAAACAAGAGCGAAAAACCCGAGTCCTAGGAGATCTCAAAATGTCATATACAAATTTTCAGGCCAGTAGGAGCATTTGCGATTCTGGTACAATTGATTCATTTCAGACTAGAATCAAACCGATTCGGCCAAATCCAACCCGAATCAATTTGAGTGATACATTTTCACTTATGAAAAAAATATTACATTTTCACTTATGACATAAGCACTTACTATTCATTCTGCTAAAATGATGATGATAGTCAACTTTATGATGATAGTCAACTGTAATGCCCTTATTAGTATAGAGACCAAACATATATAAATCCAGAAATGCAGGATGAAACTCAAATTGTAAGAGAATGTGGATGAGAGGCAAATGTCTGAATATAGTATACTGTTACCTGACAATACTGACATTATCATTAGTCAAGGGAACATATTCATATCTTTGTCAATGTATTTATAATAATCAGGGATAGTTCAAGGCTTTAAGCAGTCATTTTTTCTCTCAGAACTTTCCTTCTGTAGGATGCTTACAAAAAAACACTGGAGTGACTTTGAGGGTCTCTGGAGATATAAAACTGATCCTGATCAGTAGCTTTATGCTAAAAAGCAAACACAAATTGTTTCTAACAATTTTTTTATGAAGTAGAAAATTCCTAAGGCATTACATTGATTCACTAAATACAATTTTACATTTTCTTTTATAAATTTCCTTCAGGGATGTTAAATGCCAGTACCAATATGATTCATTAAAAGTAGGTCGAAGTGGAGCTAAGGATTCTGCTAAAAGTATTTCTTAATATATTTCTACAGGAATGAGAATTGGTTAGAGGTCACTTTAAAGTACTCTGCCACTGAAGTATGAGTGGTCAAAAATTATTGGAATGTTATTTATGAATTTTATTAAAAGTGTATGGATTGTAAGGATAAAGGCTTTTCCAGTGACACTGCATTTCTGAAACAAAAGTTACAATAAATCCAGATAGTAATATAAGCATCAAAACTAGAGATGAGCAAATCTATTCGCCGCTTCGTAGATTCGTATTGAATCCACCATTTGTCAGATTCGCTTCGTATTATTCGTAAATGTTCTTAAAATTTTGAACGCTAATGCTACGTACGCTACGTACACAACGTACGCATTCTTGTTGCCCCTCCCCCAGCCGCCTGAAGCGGAAAAATGATGATACGCCCCCTCAAGAGCAGGAAAGTGAAGATACTCCACCTCAGAAGCAGGAAAAACCAGCCTGGCCCGCCGGGAACATCTATTTGCACGAATAGGGAGTGAAGACTGAAGTGTTTATTAGCGACTACCCCGAACCACCAGCCACTCCAGAGGACATCAGAGTGTCACAATCCCACCGGCTCCTCAGGTGTTCCCGTGCCGGCTGGTCTGCAGAGGCGGCTGGAGCGTCCACACTGTCACTAAGGAGAACAACAACACCTTCCATGCAGCAGAATGCCATTGTGCCTGCATCAGTGACGGCCCACGCCCAGACCCTATGGGTCTACAAGAATGCGGTGGAGGACTGGGTCATCCAAGTGCTGGACCATCCGAGGCCGGGAGACCCTACACCGGAACGGCATAAAGTGACAGTCCTATGGATTTCAGTCGAGCGAGGCTGTGGCTTCCTTGCGGACGATGAGGACAGCAAGAAGTACTTTGTGGGCCGCAGGTCTGTGAAACGGTCTTACCTGGCCAAAGCCTGTCACAGCCTATATGTGGGGGATCAGGTGGAATATACCCCCATAGCATCCCTGAAAGGCCCCTTTGCTACCGGGGTTACCTTATTGTCTAAGCCCCTGGTACCTGCATCACCACCAAAAGTTTGGTCGGAGGAACCAGCAGGCGCAGGATGCGTGCGCTGCCTACAGGAGTCATCAGATGGCACCCTACATTTCAGGGAGGAGCCTCTGATCCCTGGATTCATACCACCACCACCACAGTTCTTTCACCTGGCTTGGCTGACTACATCATCCTTCACTTTCCAGTCCACGGTGATCCAGTACCAACTACCCTGGAAAATGAAGTCAGCAGCAGTCAGTGGAGCTGGGGCTTCTTCCCTGGGTGCAACCTTGCCTCAACCGCTGCAGCAAGAAATCCTTACCCCTGCTGTCCCAGCAGGAGAATCCAGAAAAGTAAAGGCACAAGTGGCTTCAGCGCTCACCAGCGTGACCACCACCAGGACCCGATCAAGTCCAACTTCTAGCAGAAAATGGCAGTGGAGCTCCACCATGGAAGCTAGCTTGGCCTACAGGAGGCAGGAGCGTCCTCTGATCTCATTAAGTAGTAGTTCAAGCGAGGAGGACTTCAGGTCCCTCATCTGAGGAACCCTTCTACTGGCTGAGTGATTTAAAGGACACCTCTGGAGGACCTATGGGGGCCACACCATGGACTGCACCTGATGGGTGAGAGCTAGATGGCACTTGTTTTGTTTGTTTAGTTTGTATTGCCCCCTGTTTGACTCTCACCCAGATGGACATGGCTTGTCAGGACTTCCCCCTATTCTGCAGAAAATTCCCAGTTGCGTCTAAGCGTGCCCATTTTCCTTCCCCCCCCTTCTCAGGTTATTTGGGAGCCCGCTTTGCAAAAAGGGTTCTCTATTTGCTGCTATTTTATATTATCCATGTGAATTACACGTTACCTGTTTGGCTTACAAAATTACCTCACATGAATTACAATTGAATTTTGGACTGTGTTCTACGAGGAGAGACTCAAACGTATATCTGAGCCTTTTATGCTTGCAAATGTGAAATTGCACTAAAATGTTTGCATAATTGTCTTTGCTGTATTTTAGCAATAATGTTTTTATAGGTTCAGCAACGTTCAAGCACTTTAGCCCATTGTGTGTATTCTTTTTAAGGTACTGCAATGTGTCCTATTATGCACTTATTGTATGGTGTTTTTTAGTAAATTATGCACTTAGCCGGATAGCTACAGTAGCACTTACTTTTCTACACATTTAAAACTACTCATATACCCAGAGATTTAACTATACTGTAGTACATGCTTCACCTACAACATCCACTCTTCCCTTTGTTTGAGGTCCTCGTATTCTGTTGGTTCCAGGAATTTAATAAGTGTTGCTTGTCCAGTAGTTAAAGGGGTTGTCTGAGCTTTTTCTATTGATGACCTACCCCCACGATTAGCTGTATGAAGAGACAGGTACCATCTTCTTTCTCTCTTCCTGTATACTGCTGTATGTCCATAGAACAACAGCAGAGAACAGGAAGAGAGAAGGAGATGGCACGTGCACACTGTGCGTGCTGTTTCCTCTTACAGCTGATCGGCAGGGGTGAGAATTGTAGAAGCCATAAAAGATCCCCTCGCAATGGTCAGGATCCGTCCAAAACACAGACTTTATAAACGGATCCTGCTCCATAGAGATGAATTGATCTTGGAACAGGATCCGTTTCTCTGCGTTTTGGAAACGCAGACAAAAATGCTACAACCCTAAGATGTGTCTCTGCATGCTCATGCAATGTGCGTTCACAATACAGCAGTTACCTCAGAGCGGGTTTGAACAAGAGCAAGCCGACCACCACTACTACATGGCCGCGGTGGCCATAACTAGGGGCAACGGCCTGACTGATATGTGTGGGACAATGCCTATACAAATAGGCAAATCTTCTAAATGGTACATTTTATATAAATACATTCTATTAGTAATAATATTGGTATGGCTATATCTAACTATACAAACTACATTTGTGAGATGGGAATACCCCTTTAAGGTCCCCTTGTGGGTTTGTTAAATGGTTAAGAAATAATAAAAAATAAAAGTTTTATTAAACACACCTTTTTTTCTAATCAAAAAGTATTATTAAAAAAAACTACAAAAATAAAATCCTCTGCACATACAGTATTTGTAAGTGCCAGCACAACCCAGCTATTATGTAATTTATTCCAAATGACTGCTGCACATTTTACAAAGTGAAAGTAAGAAGCCCGGGAACGAAGGAACACCCAAAATGCCATGCAGATAGCCAGCCCCTGTAATGTCATAGCCCTATAAAAAGCCTCCTCCTGCCTGGAAAGAAGTAGCAGTGCATGGGTTCACGGGGGAAGTGGTAGCAGGCAGTCAGCACGGAGTGGTGTGGGGGAAAATGGCATACTCGGTGGTGTGGGAATTTTTCGTCAAGCCGCAGGAGGATGTCAGTATGACCATGTAAAAGGAGTGCACTTCTAAAGTAGAATCTTGGTCCACTGCACGGTTCTTTATATGTGACGCTAACATTGACCTGTAAGGCTGAGTTCACACTGCGACGTGTGCAGTGATTCTAAGAGTGACACCTGTCATCTGTGTGTCATACTGACTCACAGTATTGTTTCACTAGCACAGTGGACTTCCTATACATGTTACTGCAATGCACAGTGTTCTACACCACTATACAGGCTCTCTGCAGCCAGGAAATAGCCATTTTTAACGTGAATTGTCACAAATAAATTCAGATCAAATAGAATCTTGGGGCAATTTGTCAAACAGTCCAAATCCATTTTTTGAGAAATTTGCTCATCTGTAATGATATGTATAGATCTTGGGACAATCATTTTTAAGCTCTGGATGCAATATGCTCTAAAGGCAAGGCAAAATGGATTTTTTTTCTTTTATTTCTCATAGTGAATTATGTATGTTCAGTACTGTTCATTCAATTCAAGGGACATTGCGTCAGATACTGAAAATTCTGAATAAAGTCAAAGAAAAAGTCAAAGAATCTTGGGTTGTTAGTGAAGAGCAAATCGACTTGCTTCATTATCAAGAGTTCTTCACCTGTGAGGGGTTGTCCCCACAGCTGGAGAAGCACCCATCTGCCTGTTGATTGACTGAGCCGGACATCCAGAGCAATTACTGGCAGCCCAGACATCAGATTGTCAGGGCTGCGCCAAATGTTTGGCCTTTTCAGTCAACGGGCAGGTGGGCGCTTCTTGACTTGTCGGAACAGTCCTTCATAGATGAAGAGATCTTGCTAATGTATGGCTCATCTGGTCTCTGTTTCTCTCTGCACTTCCTCCTTCTCCCCTCTCATCTTTATAGACTTCTATGGGGGGATGTGATCCTTTAGTGAGCAGGGTGTCTGTCTCCGTCTAACAAGGTGAATTTCTTAAAAATTTTAGAGAGAAAGTTAGTTTATAAAAGGAGATAAGGGCAATTTATAACTGTAGAACAGGGCATAAGATATATTACATTTCCTATAATCACATGTACTACTGATTTATGCAAAGTTCTGTTACATTATAATGACCATTTAATGCTGGAAACTTAGTTAAAAGAAGGTGGAGGTTGGTAGGAACCAGGTGGCAAAAAAAAAGAAAACTATTCTTTATAACTAAAATACTGTAGATCTTCATAAGAGCTGTATTAGAGATGTATGGGAGCAACATAAAATTGGTTGGCCTTTTCGTATAATTGCATGTCATAGGTTTTCCAGTTTAAAAATCAAATACCAAAGTTATTCTCGTGAGACTTCAGGAATAAATTACTTCGCTTTGCTCATCCCCATTAGACACAAACATTCCTCCCATTAAGTCTTATGCCCGGAAATTGCAAATTTTGTATCTCAGCAAATATTGGCTTTACCAAATTAACAGTTATTAACTGCAGATTTTCATAGATAAGATCCAAAATATTAAACAGTAACATGCAACCGAACACAGTAGCAGACAAGTTTACAAATCTCATTCAAGTGCTACCTAAATTTTTTCATATAAAAATTTAGCTGCATGCAGATTTTTTTAAATCCTTAGAATGTGAATGTGCTTAGTTGCACATTGGTCACAGAATAATTTCAATTTTGTCACAGCAATATTGCGCCAGTCCCTTGCCATTCTTCCTCTGATGCTTTCCTGATTCCCTTCTGCTCACTGTTTATTGGACTACAGCAATAGCAAGCAAAATAAGCAGTTTTCTTCATTCAAGATGGCCGCAACTGCTTCTCCACGATCAAATTATAAAATGTAAGTTTGGCAAAGCAGTCAAATTGAAGTTTTGAAAACTTTGCTCATCAGTATATGTCATCATAAAATTAGACTGGGTTTCCACATACCAGTAGTGTTGCAATCACCACATTGCAAAACCATTGCATGTTTCACCTGTAAACACTGTACAGCCGTTTACTACATAAAAAAAGAAAAAATACAGCAAATTATGGTAAAGAGCAGATGCATAGAACATGATTACCATGTTAAAGCCCAGCCCAGTATTGAGCAATGCTGCAAGTCCCTTTTTTTTACCTGTTTTATCATTTTGTAGACATAAAACATAAATTACAGAGGTATGGATAATTAATCGGAAAACATAGTCTGAATTAATTGCATTATAGTATGAAACTTTTTATAACTGCAAGTAAATCTGAGTTATCTCAGATGTCCCATTGCACAAATGAAACAGTTAAATGACAAATTAAACGCTGCTACATCTGTATCTAATATGAAATTGAATGCTACATGGCAAACTCATAATTGAAATTTTCAGAAAGTTCGGATGTTCAAAGAAGGAAAGGGGAACACTTGATAAAAGACTTTACTTGATATCAGAGGGCAAAAGAACAAGAGATTCTTCATTACTGCATCACATTTTTCATTTTTTTTTCTTCACAGCCATCATAACTTATAAAATGGATGACAAATGCAGTTTCAGAGGTTTTGATCTGTCAAGGACACTGACCAGATAGGCAGAAATGACTACTTTTACAATGCTGTAATTGTTAGATTCATAGCATCATGAAGAAAGAACAACCACAGAGTTTAGATTTTTGAACTCTTCTTATTAACAGTTTAAGAAAATTGAAGGTTCTGTTTTACATAGATTAATTACAATGATTAATTCATTCTCTTGTTTGAATGTGCACAATTTATTAGTGTGAATGGGGAAGTTAACGGCATATTTTGATATTTCCTACAAGACTTCATTCTCAAATATAGCTTATGGCAACATCTCTTATCAGCTAACTATATTCCTTCTATTTCTTTGACTTAGTTACAGTCAATTAATATTATTAATGACTTTGTAATGAGAATTTTTCCCCAGCTAAATATTTTAGCTTTACAAAGTCCCTTGAGTCCAGACAGCTTGGTGTCAAACTTAAATCAGCTACATTTAACACGCCACTCATTAGATGTTATCTTGTCTCCATTTTTTTGAGTGCAAATGCTAAAGATTCATTCTGTGTCTGCAAAGTTCAACTAAAGAGATCATTATATCGGAAATAATAAAACTACTATGAAATTTACATTGCATTTATCATATGCATTCTATACAGTTGAGTCACATAATTATGGCCACTAATATCCAGGGTAAGCACCGTGTACAGCATGGAAAGCATCTGGACAGGCTGTGAGTTATTCAATAAGGTCCTTGTAGGTTGTTACAGGTATCTGTAACCATGCTGACTGCAATGCATGCCACTGCTGCTGGAGGGTGCATGGAAGAGGATCCATAGAGCAAAGATGACGATCAAGGTGTCCCACAGATGTCTTGGAAGTCTTGGACATGCTTTTCCAACAAAATTCGAACATTTCTAGCTTTGTGACGTTGTAATGTCTTACTTGAAGATTCCAAGTGCCCCAGCAAAGACAATTAGCATATATGGGTGTACGTGATCTGCAATAATGGATACATACACAAATCGGTTGAGAGTGTCTTTCATATGGACTAGTAGGCCCAGAGAATGCCACAAAAACACTTACCAGATCATAATGCTGCCACAACCAGCTTGTGGTCTTACAGCCATTGTTTCAAGGTGTTTGTTCTCTGATGTTTCTTGCCTGACATGTTAACGTCCATCTGAAGCAGAAAACGTGACTTAATAGGCAACCTTTTGACTATCAGCATAGGTCCAATTCTGATACTACAGTGAAAAGTGAAGCCTTTTCTGCTGATGCAACTTTGTTACTAAAGTTACTTTTGTTACTACCATCCACTTTGGAGCCCCATATGCAGTAGTGTTTGCTGAACTGTTGTTTTAGACACTTTGAGAGCCCCCTGGCTCATTTTGGCTATTTGTTGCCCCTCCGTAGCATATTGGTCCACCCTGGCAAACCTTTATAGCCAATATTTACCTCAATGGCACATGGTGCTCTGCAGTTTCCACCTTGTGTATTTGCAGTAGTGAATTTCTCCTCTCACAATACACTTTCACCATAGCAGCACGCAAACAGTTTACAAAACAACGTAGTTTCAGAAATACTGCCACTCTTGGCCTTTTTCAACTCTGATAAATAGCCCCTATTAGCCATGACAGCAACAAGGGATATGTGTGCAGTCTATTTAATATCTTATATACCTACCAAATCTGCTCATGACATGTGACTTTCTTTATAAACTACTCACTGTCAGCATGAGAAGTATATCCCAATAAGCAGATGCACGTCTCTATGGCTGAAAATACAAAAGGAAAAAAATAAACATAATGCAACAGCATTTGGAGATGTGTCTGTCTCCATTGCTTGTGCACTCCTAACTAACCTGTCTCTCCCACAGGTTGATTTTAATTAATGCAATTATAAAGCTGAAGTCTGCTCTCCCTGTATTCATTGAAGGCCATTTGGCACCAGGTATACAAATATAGCGTGGGATCAGCATGCATGTGGAACCAGCATTCCCTGAATTTAATGGAGGCTACTGAACTCCAAAACAGGTAGCATTACTGTATATTTCTGTCCAAAAGAGATCACCTTGCCAGGGTGTACAGGCACAAATGATTTTGTACAAATTTGCATTAGCACTTGTGTATTTTCTATAGTGAGTATGGCATTATTTTACATATTTTGGTATTTTTGTTTGCGGAGTGCTGTTGTATTGTGTTTGTTTTTTAAAAGTGAAACGTGGCCATAATAGTAAGCTAGTAAACTTATTGCTCAGTCACCTTTCCACAGGGGAAGGTGCCTAAAGTATCCCAAGTTGCCTAGCCACTGCCTGGAGAAAATTAGATTGCATGTGTGATGTGCACTGGCCCCTTAAGAGCCCAGCCATCAAGTGCAGACTGCAACCTACAGAGATAGATGCAGATGATCTCAGTGGCCGGACCTGCTGCAAGGAAGCTGCGGGAGGTTGGCAGGTCCAAACCACCAAAGATCAAAGCAGAGGGTAAGTATAGCTGCACCTGTGCCCATCTGAGAGAGTATGGCCACCAGAATAACAAGCATCTCATAAAAAAAACAGGTATGCAAACAAATGGTGATGAAATAAGCGAAGCATTCGTAACGAAATTCGGTCCAAAATTTAGGAAAACTTTGATTTGCAACAAATCCAATTTTCCTTGTGCTTTGTGGCCTAGAGAGAGACATGGCAAGCACTCATGCCCTAGGGATAGTGTTGCTGAAAATGATTAGTAGAACGATATTGGAGAGGGAGAGTGCAGGGAGACTGCATGGAGATTTATGCTGCATCAGTTTTATTTATTTTTATTCTTACATTTACTCATTCCTACATCAGCCGTAAACTAAGATATGTAATTCAATACTAATAAGATAGAAGTCTACATTATTCTGGTGCCAGTGTGCCAACCAATATCATTCAGTATGCACCCCTTAGGGGGGAAGGGTCTTTTGCTGGATTTACTTCTTCCAAATCATCTGTCAAAGTCTCCATGTCCTAGAAAAGTCAGCAAGATGGAGAGAGAGGAGGAGCTGGATGTTCCTGATGACATATTCACATTGATATTAGATGATGTAGAAAAGGAGGAAAAGCAGATTTCAGAAGAAGGGCTCCCAACTGTTGGGCAGGAAAGTGCTGGGGTTGGAGAAGTGGGTATGTCACAGCTGATTAATAATCTGTGTTTACTGTTAAATAACCTGCAGGAGATTGCAGGCAAGAACAGCAATAATATGCATATTGTCCCCCCACCTAACCAGCCAAACCTCATACCAGCACCACCCCCTGTTTAAATGTGCATTAAAGGTGCCACACGGCCATTAACAAAGAAGAAGGACTATATAGTGCTGTCTTCATTATTTAATGACAGTCAGCTCTGGCCTAATTGGTCGTGCAGTTCTTAAATGCAGCATGGTCCATGTGACCATATCCTGAGGCAGAGTGGCCTGGGTATACCTGATTTATAGCAATTTGTGACAAATAAATTTGTAATAAGTCAAATATCTTGCCTAACTTCGGCAAAGTTGCTGAATCTAATTTTTCTAAACTTCACTTATTTCTACTAACAAACTTTACAGTTTCTGGACAGTTTTCCAGTATAATTTAGAAGAAAAGTGAAGTCTCTTCCATCAAGCTTTATTGTGAATGTTCCGTTTTAACAGCTTGTTGTTTTTAGGTCGGATAGTATATGTTTATTAATTGAATAATGTATCTTAAAGGGGATTGTGCAGTGTTGAAATATTATTGACCTATCCTAGGATAGGTCATCAATATCTAATTGTCAGGGTCCGACTCCTGGCACCCCTGATGATCAGCTCTTTGCAGGGATGGTAGCACTTATTTGTATGTAACTGTAACCATAACATCAATCTCTAAAATCCTTATGCTTCACCACTTTGTTGATTTTTAAAGATGAAGTGCCTTACATTTGCAGTGCAAATTAGTTACTTTTTTGCCAAACTTGTGGTCATTGCCATGCAATATATGTATTTGATTTTCAGCTCAGTTTAATCAACAGAAACCATAATTATGTTGTAATTGCTGATTACTTCTTGGATGACACAGAGAAGTAGACTGATGAATATTTATTTGTACTATAAATTGCTTACAGATAGTTTTCAAACAATGAAGACCTTTTCATTAAGTCATCCCAGGTGATTTTGCTGCATTTTTATTTCAGATTTTGCTTGTTTGAAAGGGGAAACTTTTTAAATACCAGTGTTCTTTCCTGGAAGCAATTTTATATTAACATTAGTATTTGTTTATGCTTCTCACCTTCCCATTAAGTGATTCAAAAAGTCTAGACATCCTGTCCTAAAGTAATTGATGGCTTTGCCAATAATTACTGCTGAGTAGCATCCAAAGTGTTGGGACTTTTTTTAACTACCTGGTTCCAGCTTTTCATGTAACTTTTGAGGAGCAGAAAAGACTCAACTGGATGTACATTAGCTTATGTCAGGGGTGCACAACCTTTTTTGATCTGGGGGCCGCACAGTCACATCGCCCGATTTCAAGGGGCCGCAAATAAAAAGTCGATCTGCGCTCATCGGCCTATTACACAGGCCAGTAGAAAGTGATTGGGGAGGAATGATCGCTACCACAGTCATTCTGCCTTCATTTAGTTATATTAATTATTGGTAGCCCATCCCTGATTACACAGGGAGATGTGCTGCAGACAATCGTACATCTTTCATCCTGATAAAATATGCAAATCAGCCGCCAAACGAGCAATACCTTGTTTATCGATTGATCAGCTGCTGATTATACTGGCCAGATATAAGATATGAGCCTTTCCAATAATTGTCCTGGACATCGTGCTGCAGCACAGACCCTGAAACCTAAGAGTTGTACTTACCTGGTCCCCACCGCTCCAGTTCTTCGCACTGCCCCTGCTGTTTACACCTGGCAGTCCATGGACATGGTCATACACCACTCCAGCCAATGTATGGCTTCAGCGGTGATGTGGCCACAAGCAGCATGTCACTTCTGAAGCCAGTCATTGACTGGAGCCATGCAAGTAACTATGGCCATGCACTGCCAGGTGTAAACAGTGCAGGGATCAGAAGATGGAGGCATCGAAGAGGACCAAAGCGGTGGGGAGCAGGTAATTATGAAACTTCTATTTCGGGGCTATGCTGCAGGAACTTGTTAAAAATCATTTTTACCAGTAAAGTGGCAACATTTTCTTCCTGCCTCCTATTCATAAATCAGTGATTTCCTTCACTGTAGAAGACGGCGCTCCCTGATTATTACCATCTCCTGCCAATCCAGTTAAAGGCGCCCTGCAGTAACCAGTAAGCACTTTACCTTGCTAGTGGGGAGAGCGCTTACTGGTTAACGCTTGAATCACCAGACCTAAAAAGGCCTTAATGACTTTACACCTTTTTGTGATTTAGCACAATGGGTGGTTCAAACGGTTGTAATATTTGTTTAACTACCAAAATATTTTTGCAACAAGTTTCTACGTGATACATAGGGCCTTATAATTTATTTTTTAGTAGTTTTATTTGGGGAAAACTGTACAAAATGTCATTAAAAAGTTACTATAGCTATAGCTGGTCCGTTTTTTGAAATATAATATGTATAGTTTCACGTGAATGGGCCGGTAATGGTAATGGTTTTGGTTGGTGTGGGTGTTTTTTCTTTTATGTATTTTCTTTTTCCTTTTTCTTTTTTTAACTTATTTTTTTTATATTTCTGCTACATAATATGTCCCCCAAGAGGTCATAAAAAGACCTTGGAGGACAATGTCACTTTTTTAAATTTTGCACTTTTTCCTTTTTATTTTTTTTGCTGTTATTTGTATTTTATTAATATTTTATTGTATGTTTTATAATTAGTTTATTACTTATTTTTTAAATATATTTTGCCACATAATATGTCCCACAAGAGGTCATAAAAATACTATTGGAGAACACTATTCATTTTTATTTTTATTTGTATTTTATTTTTTAATATCCTTTTTATTTTATTTGTATTTTATTTTTTTTAGTTTTTTTTTTTTAATTTTTCTAATTTTTAAAAAAATATATTTTTGCCACATAATATTTCCCCAAGGGGTCATAAAAATAAAGTTGCGGGACAGTGTGGGACTTTTTCCTTTTTATTTATTTATTTTTATAATTTTCTATTTTTTGACATATATTTTATTTCTCTTTGTATTTTATTATTATTTTTTTATTTAGTTTTCAAAATTAAAAAAAAATTAAACTTTTTTTTAATGTATTTTTACCACATACTTTTTGTCCCCAAGAGGTCACTGAAAGACCTTTGGGAGACAATAGGAGACTTTTTTGTAGTATTTCCACTGTAACTGGAGCATCCAAAGGAGCCCCAGTTACAGGGAAACCTGCCTGCTGGGGGGTGGGGGGGCTTTGTACCAGGGCAGAGCTGACCAGGATCTACTGACCCTGCAGCTCTGCGCTCCTCTGCCCCCGAGACACCCGGCGATCACGTGATGGCTCCACACTGCACAGCACTCATAGAAGGCAGAAGCGCTGATAAAGCACTTCTGCCTTCTCCTCGGCTTCCCCACTCACACTAATAGCTGGGCCCCTTCCCTGCTCCTGCTACAGTGCAAGAGCAGGAGCTGCCCTCCATCCCTGTGCGGCGCTCGGGGCAGAAACACAGCTGATCGCAGGATCATCTGTGTTTCTGCCCAGCAGGACGGGGGCCGCAAACCATGGCTCTGGGGGCCGCATGCAGCCCGCGGGCCGCAGGTTGTGCACCCCTGGCTTATGTCCTAGTTTTCATCTTACTGCCATTTCTTCTTTTTGTTCTCACTGAACACACTATTCTATCTGATGCTTAATTGTTTCATGCTGTTTTGTGTTTGCAGTGGGTGAAATAATTTTCTCATTAATTAAGCATTACTAGTTAAGTGTTTCTGTTTTTTTTATGTTTTCATGTTTAATGTTTTTTTCATTAATAGTTCTATTGTTTTAAGCTTCTCATAGAAATAAGTCAAACATTCTTTTTAACACTTTTTTAATTGTACCAGCATGGCAGCTAGTCAAATTCAGACTGAAGGTTAAATACTGAAAATTCTGAATAGTTTTAATTAAAACAATTACAAGCCTTTAGGATACATCACTACCACTTCAGAATAATCCACTTTTGCCAAGACAGAAGACAGGAGAACATGACCTAATATAGCACTTCTAAACAATGCAGTCCAATTAATCCTGTGATAGTTGAATAGGTCTTTAAAGGTTGTGTCACTTCAACAAATAGTATTTATCATGTACAGAAAGTTAATACAAACCACTTACTAATGTATTATTATCCATATTGCTTCCTCTGCTGTCTTGATTCATTTTTCCATCACAATATACACTGTCTATTTCCATGGTTAAGACTAAGGGTGGGGAGGGGGGCGTGGTTTGCCGCGGAGCCGACAGGACGTGTTTCAGAGAGATCTCTGATATTCCTTGTTAATCCTTGGCCATCTGCGGACTTAGGAGCTTTTAAAGTTACCCAAACAGATAGATTTGGATTGATCAACATCCCCAGTGTGCTCCGGACCTTCAAGCTGTGCAGAGAACGGAGAAGTTATTTTTATTCCCAGTCATGGCCTGGGCGGCCTGAGAAGCCCGAGACTCTCAGTCGGCCTAGTACACAGACATAGCCCGACACAGACACAGTGGATTCGGTGAGACCCTAAATGGGGCTAATCCCACAACTGTCACCAGCTTCCTTCACCTGGCCCACCGTCTACCGCACGAGACCGCCGACTGCGTGGCACGCTCCTGCAAGTGAGTTACCTCACCAATCCTGCACCCACCAGAGTGCCTAGCTTAACAACATAGAAGTAGCTACTGGCTGGGGACTTCTATAAGATTCCGGATTTATGTCCTGGACCCCAGGACTGAGTGTCAGAGTCTCCCGGTACCCGTTCTACAGACACAAATGACACTCCCTCCACCACCTTGTTTACACCATAATAATAAGCTCTAATTTTTGTCTGGACTTCCCCTCAGTCTGCTCTTCTGATCAAACCTATTTCAAGCTGTAACATCTTCAGGACACAGTCCTATTTTTTATAGTGGCTATTACACCACTACTACCTCTAACATTCACTGCCTTTGTCTGTACATCAATGTAATACAACCAAGAGGCTTCAAGAGATCCAACTATTTATTGCTATCTTTAAGCCAAAATGGTCAAAATAGGCAATACGACCTCCAAATCCGCTGCCTCCAAGGGTGAGCTAGATAAATATATGAAAAAATCAAACTCTGGCGCTAATGCCCAAAAAATGCCCACCCCATCCAAAAGCTCTCTCCCCATGGCGCATATGGATACAAGGGCCTGAGTCTGATAGTGAAATGGACATTCCTTCACAACAAGATGCCCTTCCAATATCTCTCTCCTTTTTACAAAAATCTTTAGACAAAGCCCTTGCAAAAGCCTTGGACCCCCTCTCCAGGGATCTACAAGATATAAAGCAAGATGTGAAACACATTGGGGCAAGGGTAGAACAGTTGGAATCTGCACAAGCTGCTTTCTGTAGCTACAGCTCAGCAGTCACCACAAGCATCTCCTCCTGCCAAAATTACTTGAACATGACTTTTAATGCAATAGAAGACCAGGAGCAATTTAAGGATTAAAGGCCTTCCAGAAACTGTGAGCAATACAGACTTGCACTCTACTGTGCTACAGATTTTTCGCACTGCCCTATGGGATTCCTACACAGGAAATAAAATTATTGAGCGTGTTCACAGATCTCTCCGGAGGAAGCCCAAGGACACTGAACCATCCAGAGATGTAATATGCCGTCTATTAAATTACTCTGTGAAGGAAGAGATACTGCAATCCACTAGAGCATCTACCCAAATTGAATATGAAGATGCCCAAATACATATATTTCAAGATCTATCTCCGCAAACACTACAAAAAAGGAGAAGCCTCAAACCACTAACTGAAGCTCTCAGGTCCAAAGGGATCCAATATAGCTGCGTACTTCGCTCGACCCGGAAAGGAAGAGCGGAGTGGCGGGAGAGTTACCAGAGCCGGCGCATGCGCAGTAACTTCGCTGAGCCCGATGCCAGGAGACCGCACGGGCGCAGACCGCTTTAGGTACTGCGTCTGCGTGGGATTACGAAGGTGACGGAGCAAGTCTGCTGGAAGCAGTGAAGTGAATAATAATGAGGTGGGCGGTCCTGGGCACCAACTGTAGCGGCGTGGCCGGGCTCCAATGGCGCTGGGCACATCCCCTTGGGCTCCTTATGTAAGTCATTTGCATAATCCATCAAATCCATCCCTAGGAACAATAATAATAACGTTTTTGAAATCACCAAACTGAGCAGAATCCAATAGTGGGATTAAAGAATCCCTTTAATTTCAGCCATCTTTTCCATGTATGATTCTCCCTCTGCTAGGGTGATGGTGAACGAAAATACTGTCCCCTGTGTTCTCTATCTCCAATGGCACTACAGCACAGGGCTGTCCTCTATCCCCACTACTTTTTGTGCTGATGATGGAGACTCTACTACAGAAGATAAGACAAGACCGAAATATTCAAGGGTTCGCCTGTGGGGGCAGGGAACATAGAGCCTCCGCCTAACCAGATGACTTATTATTGATGTTGACTAATCCTACTACCTCTCTACCAGTTGTAGAACATCATTCACTAACTTTGGTGACATTTCCAACTTTAAGGTTAACATAAGTAAGTCCCAAGTGCTTAATATTTCCCTACCAACGAGTCAATCCTCTCATTTATCCAACATTTCACCTTTTGACTAGTCTCAACCAACAATCAAATTCTTAGGTGTTAAAATATCCTTTGAACCTTCCCAACTATATAAAAATAATTTCCCACCCTTATTACAAACAATCTCTATAATACTAGCATCTTGGCCTACCCCATATATATCTTGTTTTGGAAAGAAAAACATAGCTAAATGTCTGATTTGGCCCAAAGTCACCTATTTGCTTCAAGCTTTACCTATACATATACCAAACATATTTTTCACTACGCTAAATAAGATCTTCTCTAGATACATTTGGAATTCCAAGAATCCCAGAATAAAATATGCTACCCTTCAGCTCCTGCGAAACTATGGAGGAATAGATCTGCCTGTCCCACAAACCTTTGTGCAAGCGGTATATCTGAATAGGATAGTGGATTGGATCAGGAAACCCTCACATAAACTATGGGTACAAATAGAAGAAAACATCTTACAATACCTGTTGAGACTCATCATATTCTCTAGGGATAACGCCTCTCCCCCCTCTTTAATACGCAACATGCGTACCTGGGAACCATCCATACACTCTGCGCCCCATCCCATCTCCTCTACTACAACTGAGGGACTTGATTCTCAGCAATGATATTACTTACAGCAGCACAGTTCCAAAAGAGATAAAACTAAACAATATTATGGTCGATACCTTTATTACAACAGGCACTATCCCCTCCAACAAATCCTTATCAAAGAGTCTGGGCTGTTCCTCACTGCCCACTTTAATTTACAACAAATTCACAAACTCCTTTAAACAGATTATACATACGACGGACCTACATAGGCCGTTGACAAAGTTCGAGACCTTACTCACACAACTTAAACTTTGGGCAAACTATTAATGACCCCACCCTCCATCATAACGCACCCTTTCATTGAGGTATGGGAGCATGATCTTTCCAAAAAATTCTCTGCTGAAGATATCCATAAACTCTTCAATGCTCCTAAACAGGCCTCTAAATGTATCAGAATGCAAGAAAGTGGATACAAAATACTAACTAGATGGCACTTAACCCCAGTATTATTGAACAAATATAACCCAAATTATGACCCTCACTGCTGGAGATGTGGCCAGCATAATGGCTCGTATTTTCATATGTGGTAGACCTGCCCTCTTATAGGTCTTTACTGGACCTCTATCATAACCCAAATCAATCAGATTACAGGCTTGAACCTTCCTCTCCTCCCAGAGATTTGCCTATTACATTTACTTCAGGATAAATCTCCCATCTATGTAAAAAGACTGACCAGACATCTACTGGCCGCCGCTAGAATATTAATACCCACATTATGGAAGTCAAACACCCTACCAACTCTTAAACAATGGCAGGAGAAAGATGACTCCATTTACCGTTTAGAAGAGCTAGCTAGTTGGGAGACAAAAACGCATTCTTTCTTTCACAATACTTAGTCCCCATGGGCGAAATATAGGCACTTCTCTAATTTTGATCACTGATCTTCCTCTTACATAGACTTCAAACTCACTTATATGGAATTCAAGTATTTACCTTTTTTATATCAACATTTAAACCTATTTCTCATTCATACAAGTGTCTGTTCTGTTGCTTGTACACATGTCCCATTCCCCCTCCCCCTTTTCCTAGTTTTTCCTTCCCCCTTACCCCCCCATCCCCTCCAACTTGATAAGCTATATTTTATTTCAACTATACTAGTTACTCTTACATAATCGTTTTTGTTACGGTACATAACATGATCTGCTATACTCCAAGAATTTTCGTCTCTTCTGTTACCGGAGTTATTTGTAATCCTGTTCATATCTGTTATCAACCTGATCTGTAACACTGTTAATGTCACTATGCCTCACAGAGTGTATTTGTGTATTTGTTGATTATTGCTTACTCTGTAACTTGTATGGAACAACTGATGTGATTTCCTTATATAAAAGAAAAAAAAGAATTTTAAAAAGAAAAAAAAAGACTAGGGGTCGGCAAATCAAGCTTTGGATCTAAGATTAGAATTTAATTTGTCCCCCAACTTCGTTTTAAGCAGTAAAACATGCAGCCTTAAAATGTATGTACTTCGAGGAGGCAAAATTTGTTAAGTCCGAAGTCACGGGAGACTTCAGCGAATAACTTCAACCTTCAATTCTATGACTTGCCAACAGCATTAAAATGAAGTTGGAGAATGAATTGACTTAGGATCTTGGATCCAAAGCTTGATTTGCTGGTTATGACCAGCCTGCAATCCAGCAGCGGTGGCCATGCTTGCACACAATAGAAAAAAGCACCAGCCTATGTGAGCTCCCATGGTCCCGGACACCAGAGAGGCCAGAACTTTTTTCTTTTTCCTGCTAGATTGCAGAGTGGTCATAACCATGGAAATAAGCAGTGCATAATTTGATGGAAAAATAAATCCAGCTAGCAAACGAGGCAATATAGATACTAATACATTAGTAAGTGGCTTTCTCTACATGATAAATGCCACTTGCTGAAGTGACACAAACCTTTTAACAATTTGCAAAATGTATTAAAAAAAAACAATATATTGTTCCAAACCTAAATAGTTTCAAGGTGTCTTTTACTTTAAAAGTTATTCTTTTTTATGTTTATTAAACTGTTTAACTCAATAATTAACACTAGCAGGGTCACATACTTTCATCTACAAGAAGCGGGGGGCATGATGAAAGATTCGACTGCATAGAATTTGTTTAGTGTCGGCTAAGATATAGAAATCTTAATAGGGAATATAGATAGAACACAGTAGGATCTTTTAATCAAATCAATTTACAAAGTTGTTTAAATTATTTTAGATGCGTTGGAGCAATACAAAATGAGTAGTTGGAGAGCTCTTTCATGAGTGTCATTGTCTATACACAGTCTTTCCAAAAATGGCAAATTGACAAGGTACAGAGGCAGCAAAGCAACTCACACAATCATGCTTGACAGTTGGCTTGATGAGCTGTTGAATTTGGTTATTTCACTATTTGATTTATCTTTCCTTCTTTCTTTTTTCTTTCTTTTCTTCTTTCTGGTTTTCTTTTCAAATGTATGACATACATACATAATATGCATGCATAGCAAAGGCCTCTAAAATACCAGTTTAGTCACTTACTGTACAGTCATGAACTTGTCTTAGATGGGCCTCATTTCCCTGTTTCCCTAGTTAAGGATTTTTTTTATTTTATAATTTTTAATATTTTATATTTTTCATATGATTTTAAAATAGTGTATTATTAATAATTTCTGGTATAGAAAATATGTATGGTTCTTGGATATGTTGCATACATTAAAGAAGCTGTCTATTTTTCATTCCATATATATAGAACCAATAAATATGTATGTTCTAAACACTCTCAGTATTATTAATTATTAAACATGTTATTCTAAAATATCAGTGAAACAGGCTGTATACTAAGGAAAACTAAGATTAATGATTGTCAGTTAGATTTTAGAAAAGGCTGACATGTCTTGGATTATCATCATTATAAATGTTGCAGTTATTTAGCCTGCATATTTCCCAAATGGTACCATACTACAGTGTATTTAGTCATTCTAAACAAGTATCAAATTAATGGCTAAATGATTTTCAACACATTTAACAGACATTTTAAGGGAATCTGTCAGCAGCAACCTCCACACCAGACTCGCTGCATAGATACATAGCTGTGGTTCAGCTATTAAAACTCTATTTTACTTTCATTGATCTGAGGTTCTGTTCCTGAGTTATGATACATTTTCTTAACATGCAAATTACCCCTTGGGTGCAATGTCACTATTGCTCTTTTTGCACCCAAGCTCCGCTCTTTTCCGTGAACAGACCCTCCCTCACTGCTTTGTTTGACAAAGGTAGCAGTAGCAAAGCAGCCAGAGAGGGGCTGGCCACAGAAAGGAGCAGAGCTTTGCTCCAACATGAGCAATGTTGGTGCCTTCATTGCACCAAAGGCCAATATGCATATTAAGAAAAACTATCATAACTTAGGGGCAGATCCTCGGGTCAATAAATGAAAATACAGCATTTTAATAGGGTGAACCACAGCTATTTGTATATGCAAACAGATTGATAGTGAAATATAGTAGCTGTTGACAGATTCCCTTTAACATAACATCTTGACAAACCTATTTATTGGGATTTCTGCTATGGAATATACGTACACACTAGAGATTGTTATAGCATGTGAGAGGTAACATTTATATATGGCTAAATTAGTGTCCTGCCTGGGTGAGTTTTTACATTTGCATACAGTAAATTGAGAAGGTTTTTTTTCTACGACTATATTGAAAGTCCACAGTAAGCACCTTTGTCATATGGAGTCATATAGACACTCTTCATAACAAACAAACTTTCGAACGATTAAAATTTTCTTAGCAAGTGTAATCATGAAGCATGAGCACTGAAAGAGTAGAAATAAACAGATATATATTGCAGTGAAATTCAGACCATATAACAGCACTATGATTATTTTTGCTAGTATTATTATCATCAGCATGTGCAAGCCAACATCTTCCTTTTGTTGATATTATTTCACAAACATCTTTCCTTGAAGAGGACCTGGCGTAACAATGCAATACAGGACATGTACAAAACCATAGATTTCATTGGGAACTATTTAAATTTGAATTGAGTTGACAAACAGCTAACTTCATTAGTGTTGAGTGAGCACCTCTGTGCTCGTATGCTCGGGTGCTCTGGCCGAGCACTAGGGGTTGCTCGAGTGCTCGGCCGAGCACTCGAGCATAATGTTAGTCAATGGGACTAAACCAGGCACCATCCGCTCGGAAGAGGGGAGGGTGTCTGGTTAATAGAAAAAGGTCAGAATCGCGACTTCTCTTTTACACCTTTCACTCGTAAAAGTAAGCTAATTAACTGAATTTGTATGCATTAGCGCACAATGCGTATGCATTAGCATACAAATTCATACGCATTAGCGTACAGATCAATATTACAGTGCGGAGAAGAGACTCGAGGCTTGCGCTCGAGTACACTCGGTGTTCGGCCGAAGACCGAGTGGACCCGAGCGTAGGCATGCTCGGCCAAACAGTGAATTTTGCCGATCATGCTTGCTCAACACTAAACTTCATCCATCATTGTCTTAAACATACAAATATGGATAAACTAAATGTACAAATTTGTATCAGTTTGAAAAAGGAAATAAACTGTTGCCATATATTTCTGGGGGAACTTATGTCCAGGGGGAGCAAAGGGTCAGCAATGTTGAAATCAAACATGTCCAATTATTCTTCTTATAACAACAGATTTCAGAGGACAGTGAGGTTGACCCATACACATTAGACTATTGGCCAGTGCCACTGATATACAGTATGCTGTTGTAGCTGACAATTTATTTTACCTTTTTGCCATATTTAAAACTTTAAACTCACTGTCATGTCAACAAAGTCACAGACAAAATGTTCCATTCCAATTGTAATATTTTCAGAAATAGTTAAAAAAAAAATATATAAATAATATAAATAAAAATCACAAAATAAAGACAAAACAATCTCCTATGATCATATATAGTATACATCACTATACACTAGACAACCTTTCCGTACTATTAATGTATATCTGACTTGTCGCTAATTTTAGAAGATAACATACTGTCACAAAGTTGTATTTAGACCTTTTACTTGACTATTTCCGTTAATCCATGCATCATCTATGATCTTATTGTACCTCAGCAGGAATTTACAAGCATCTGTCATCTCAACATTTTTCACATACAAGATCCCTGGCTCCTAAAACAATGTTTTCATTTCCTAAATGTTCCAACTGGGATAACTTTTCAGAACAATTCCATCATTGAGCAGATGGTTGATTTGCAAAACAACTTTTTATAAAAGGATAGAGGATGTCTATTCTATCATTAGGTACTCTTTTGCATGTGAATTAAACTTATTATATTTTAGGAAAATAAGTTTGTTACAGTTGTTTTGAGGTTTTTGAGTTCTGTTTCAAAGTATATTATGAAAATAAAAATAGAAAAATGCTATATATTTAAAACAGAAAAATAATTACTGAGAAAATATTGCTGAATAATAAATTAATAATTTGTTATTGTTATTATTTTACAGCCACCTTCCATTTATTTCTGTGAAAGCATTGTGTGGCTTTTGTGGTTCAAAACCATCTAGTAGCCCTTTAGTCTGAAACGATGATGGTTGTTCTTAAGTCTACAAAATGAGAGAGAGTACTTTTCCAAGTACACAATTGCCTTGCTAGCAACAATGAAATGCAATGGAACCTCAGGTTCCAGGATACATTCATGCAATATCCATAGGCTAGACAATGATACAAGAATCTGAAAATAAATGCACAGGGGGGCAGAGCCAGCGCCTGAGGAAGATGGTGGTGTGAAGCGCTGCTCCGTCACAGATATCACCCTTACAGCGTGGTTCCTTAGCCTGCCAGCTCCAGTATGGTTAAGATCGGGGGCTCTAAACCCATCGACCCTCAAGGAAGCAGCAAAGACACTGTTCCAGCCGGAGAAATGGAGAAATTCATTAGAAAGGCCGCTTCGGTTCATATTGCTCGAGAATCCAAGATGGCGCCCAGCACACCGTTCTCATCCAGCTACCTGCAGAGTGAACTTGTGAGAGAGGACAGTGGTAGCGAGACTTCACCAACTACAAGAGAGCTCCCAATCTCCCGAAGTTTCCTCAAAGAAGCTTTGTCTGAAGCTTTAGAGCCACTGAGCATAGATATAGCAGCAATTAAAGAGGATGTGAGACATATTGGAAGGAGGGTGGAAGTACTGGAGGAAGCCCAAACGGCAGTTATAACCCACCAAAAAGCGATTATTCAAAGTATCACCTCCTGCCAGTCACACCTAAATGCACTATATGCGGCAATAGAGGACCAGGAGAATAGGAGCAGGCGGAATAATTTGCGCTTTAGAGGTGTACCTGAGTCAGTGGAACCGCAAGATATCAACGAAATAGTGGTTCAAATCTGCCTGTCTCTGCTGGGGCCTGATTCTGCACACGATGTGGTAATTGAAAGGGCACACAGAGCCCTTCGCCCCAAGCCCCAACCTGGGGAACCTCCAAGGGACATAATTTGCAAATTTTTGCACTATCCAGTCAAAGAAACCATCCTAAATCGCTCCAGGAATTCGCCCCCTATACAATGGGAAAACTCTGACATCACGATCTTTCAGGACTTAGCCCAATCAAATTAATGATCAACTTATATCCCCAGGGATCCATTTACAGCGTGCACAAAAGTCACTGGAGGAATTTTTCTCCCTCAATGCTCTCCCAGAGACCTCCCCACACACCTTATGGGACACTCACAAGGCATACATGAGGGGTCAATTTATTAGCCTAGGTTACCGACTTAAACAGGAAAGGAAAGCTAATCTGGAGAATCTCCTCTTGCAGATAGGACGTCTTGAATCTCTCCATAAACAGTCTCTATTGGAAGCACACATGACGGAGCTTTCAGATTTGAGATCCAAAGTTAAAAACCTGCTTAACACCTCTTCAGCAAAGTGGTACCTCAACTCTCAATTCAAATACTATGCACATGGGGACAAAGCCTCCAAATTTATGATGCGCCGCATAAAACAAAGAAGGTCCCAAAACTATATCCACAAGGTGAAGGCCCCAGACGGACGGGAGGTCTTTAATACTTCTGCCATAGCGGAACAGTTCTAAAAATTCTACCACTCACTCTATAACCTGAGGGATACAGACTTTCCAAACCATAAACCCACACCTCCCTCAGAGGTTATCGCCTCTTACCTTGCTTCTTTATCTTTACCCACGCTATCGGATTCCCAAAAAGAGGCTTTAACTGCCCCTTTCTCCCATGAAGAACTAACCAATGCTATTAAACAACTCCCCAATGGAAAAAGCCCTGGCCCAGATGGATTCCCTGCCTTATATTACCGTACTTTCTATTCTATTTTAGTTCCTTATCTACTTCCTATTTGCAATAGCGCCCTGTCTGGTGTCCCCCTATCAGTTGATATGACCAGAGCTCACATCTCACTGATTCCAAAGGAAAGTAAAGATACTGCTAACTGTGCCAACTATAGACCAATATCATTATTGAACTTAGACCTGACATTATTGGCCAAGATGCTGGCAGAGCGTCTCTCAAGCCTCCTCCCTTCTCTGATCCATAGGGATCAGGTGGGATTCATACAAGGAAGAGAAGGTAGAGATAATACTGCTAGAGTTCTTAATGCCATCTTTCTCTCCAAAAAATATAAACAACCCCTGGTCCTTCTTAGCACTGACGCTGAGAAGGCCTTTGATAGGGTAAATTGGCACTACATGAGACAAGTTCTGCTTGCGGTTGGCCTACCGCTCCCATAAATTGAAGCAGTCTTTTCACTATATACCAATGCGTCAGCATCTATAATATCTATGCCCTCTATCCCCTCTTCTGTTTGTTTTAGTTATGGAAATTCTTATGCAGTCCCTTAGGAAACTGGGTGATATACATGGTGTCCGCATGGGTGGAGGTGAGCATAAAGTTGCCGCCTTTGCGGACGATCTATTGATTCTGACTACTAACCCAGCCCATTCCCTCCTTTACATATACCACACTCTTACACAATTTAGTGCCCTCTCTGATTTTAAAATAAATATGAATAAATCCTATGTGCTTAGCATTGATCTTCCGGATTCACTTAGATCATCTCTCAAAGCTGCTTCCCCCTTTAACTAGGATACTCCACATATCACCTACCTGGGTGTTAAAATTAGCCCAAATCCCTCTACCCTTTTTTCACTCAACTACGCCCCCTTGTTGGATTCCATAACGTCCCAATTCACATCGCTCCAACTCGGTATGTTATCCTGGTTTGGTAGAAAAAACATAGTAACAGCTCTTGTTATACAAAGGTTAACATACCTTCAACAGGTATTGCCCATTCCCATTCCGAAGTCATTCTACATCTCCCTCAAGAAAAAAATACGTTTGTTTATCTGGGCGAAGAAAAGAGCCAGATTGCCCTATTCCACTCTCAACAGACCAAAAAATGCAGGAGGCATCAATCTTCCTGATCCTGAACTATATGGGAGAGCGGTACATCTTTCTAGAGTGGTCAGTTGGCTGGGTCACCATCGCAATAGAGCATGGGTCAACATAGAGCAATATAGCTTTGGCACTGCATTCTCGGGCCTGCTAGTGGGCTCCAAGAAATTTGACCAAGCCACAAAACCAACAAATCCAATCATCAAAGCCACTCTGGAAACATGGCAGTGGTTCCAGGCCTCTCAGCAAACCATTCCCTTGCCCTCCCCACTACTGCAGGTAAGAGATGCATTAGCCTTGGCCCCAACTGCCCTAAGAGAAAGTCTTCCAGTATTGGTTAGAGAATTTCCCTTGCCTTTAATCTCTTTGTTTGATGAAGGCGGGGCGGTTCTTGACAACTCTGCTCTTACAAGCCTTTTCCCACTTACCTTTTTCACTTCACCCCTCTTTTCATTTTTGCGTGAATTGATAACTCAACATGTCCCTAAACAAGATCTACTACGCCCTTTGACATGGCTAGAGGGAATGATAGCAGAAAAAATCCCACCTGCAAAAACTTATTTCCAGGATATATCACAAACTCTGTTCTCCAATACTTATACCTAAACCAGCATTTATAGGCCTTTGGGAGAAAGACCTGGAGATCTCATTCACATTGTCAGAAATGTCTACTCTCTTCCTCACCCCTCATAAAGCCTCCAGATGTGTTCGAACACAGGAGAATGGTAATAAACTTCTGAGCAGATGGTACAGAACTCCTGATATCACTTGCTTATACAGTGTCTCAGGTTCTGACACCTGTTGGCGCTGTCTGTCCGATAAGGGTTCCTTTTTTCACATCTGGTGGACATGCCCAGAGATTCAAAAATGGTGGTTGGAGATCTTTGATCTTATAAAGTATGCTCTTCATCTGTCCCACCTTCGCCTCAACTGGCTTTACTGGGTGTCCCACCCCGGTCCTTATCTCACTCCCCATCCCCTCTTTTCCTTTCCCTTTCTTAGTGCTGCTCGTCTATTAATACCCCGCTTTTGGCTCTCTACGGAGTTACCACATATCTCCTATTGGACTGGGAAAGTAGACCAAATCTATAGACTTGAGGATTTGGCGGGCTGGGAAAACCGTAGAATTGAGAAACATAAACGCAAATGGAAACCATGGGCAGTTTTTAGACAATTCGAGACGTAGTGTCCTCAAATGTACAATTCTTTGAATTAATGCATAATGCGGTGTGGATGTATTTACGCTGTTGATGTCCTACTCTTGAAATCTGTATCTTCAAATACTGATGTGATGTACTATGTAAGTATTAACATAATTGTGTTGTTTTTCCTTGTTTTTGAATTTAAAATAAAAATAAATAAATAAATAAATGCACAGAGATTTCACTATACCTTGCAAAGAAGCACATAAATGCTAAAAATTTAAGTTATGGCTAGCACATCAAAAACTCCTCCCTAAATTAACCAGGCTCAGCAAGTAAACCATATTTAGAAACTGAAACCAGATTCAGAAAATCAAAACAGCAGCTGCCTCAAACAATGTTATTAAACTAGTCATGAAATTTTTGAGACCTTCTCTAGAGACTTGAGATGTTGGCACAGATCCCTGATATGGTGCAAGCGACTGAGCTACAGGCATCTTTGCTGTTGTACTGCATGAACTAATCACTACCAGTTCTGCATGTCTGCTTGTCTGTGTATTATGTGGAGCATGGAGTAACACACATACTGTAAATAAAACACAATAGATATTATTGTCAAAAATTTTCAGGAGAACATATGTAGTGGTATATGATCCATTTTACCCTCTTACTGACATTCATCATACATTTATGGCAGATGTCAACAGGACTTTTTTTTCCCCGTCATGCAACGGAAAAAACAGAACCATTATATGTGCCCATAAAAATATATTAGGACGGAGCAAAAAGGAAAGCCTCTTAAAAATTCCGCTTTATTCCATTATAATGGAACACTATAACAGAATTCCTAGCACTGGTGAGAACCCGCCCTAACAATTTAACAAGCCATTTATACCTTTGGAGAATATTGATGCTCCTCTTCTACAAAGATCTGCCATAGGGGGTGGGGGTGTAAGAAAGGAGCGCTGTTAGTCTGGTGACCCATGTTTGCCACTGTCCAGCTGTCCAAGGCAGGCACATGAGTTGCTCCACTGTCCCTATGTGTATTAGAACTAGTGTTCAGTGAACTTCCTTTCAGCACTGCCAGTTAATCCTTTCCTCTTGCTCCCTGTTCAGCTGGTGATTAAGATGTTGATCATCCTTCCTATTTAGCTGAGGTATGGTTTCACTTTCTGGCCTGAGCTTTAAGGGTTTCTAGTCTCTAGTAACCAACGAAGGCGTGATCTCTTATTTGACTTATTTGAGTACTTGTGTACTGTACCTTGCTTGACAAACTTGGAATTGTTATCTGGATTACGCACATACTCATCCTTCCCCTACCTTGGACTGTATTCAAATTATGTTTTTTGCCTGGTCCCTTGGTGTTTTACACTGGTATCTCTGACCCTCATGGGTCAGCAGCAAACTACACCAGGACTACTCCAGGTGGTAACGACCCATTTTTGTTCCCTGCTGAAAAGTCCAGATCCCTGTACAGGGGTTAAAGGATGAAAACCAGGGAACTGCCAGGACAATGCCCTTAGGTTTAACCCAAAGTCAAACTGGTTAGTTGGCACAGTGGGTCCACACCCACTGTCCACTACAGTAAGCTCAGGCAATGGACCCCACTGACCAAAATCAAAGAAGCCTCTTTGAATTATTTCAAGAAATAGCTCAGCAGAGTAAATGGCAAGAGCAAATACTTATAAGATGCCAATGCCCTTCTGAATACCATGACAACTACTGCTGCTTTATGCAGCAGCTGCAGCACCTGTACCACACTAACAAGTGGTTTCAGCTGCAGGGTTTGGTCCTTATTTGCCTGCTTCCCCACATTATGATCAGGTTACCAATCAATGCCTTGGGTTTATAAATCAGTGCACCCTACAATTCGAGCTGCTGTCTAAGCTAAAAAAAAAAAAAAGTATACAGCATCCTTCAGGAACGTAAAAAAAAAAAAAAAAACACTGCAGATGTCCCAATGACTATAGTGGAACAAATTTAGGACATGGAGACAGCACCCATAAAGTAGTTCTGTTACATGTAGAATAATTGTGCGTCACTATTAGGCTTAGTAAGCTTGGCTCCTGAATTTTCCTCACATTTAGGCCCCATTCACACGACCGTATATTTGCGGGCCCGCATTACTGCGGACCCGCAAATATACGGGGGCCGCCCGTCGTGTATTCCACAGCGCTCGGAACACATGCCGTGCGGCCCCATTGAAAATACCTATACTTGTCCGTGCGCACAGACAAGTATAGGACATGCTTCAAATGAACCGCGGCCCCATAGAGGCGTCCGTATGGCATCCGTTTTTTTTGCGGGTCCATTGTAACAATGCCTATGCTTGTCCGCAAGACGGACAAGAATAAGACATGTTCTATTTTTTTGGCGGGCTATGGAATGGACATACGATGCGGACAGCACACAGTGTGCTGTCAGTATTTTTTTGCGGCCCATAAATGAATGGGTCCGCATCCTATCTGCAAAAAAATGCAGATTGGAGCCTGCAAAATATACTGTTGTGTGAAAAGGCCTAAGGCCTCTTTCACACAACAGTATAATTTGCGGGCTCGTTTTTTTTTTTGCGGATCCGCAATTTGCGGACTGTAAAACACAACGTTTGTGTGAAACTAGTCTAAGTGATGGAAATAACTGACCAAATAACAGAAGTGTGAACTCAGCCTTACAGGTCAGTGTTAGCATCAGCTCTAATTTATCAGCATACGCTTCACCATGCAGTGGCCCAAAATTCAAGTAGTGGCCCCAAGACAGTGGGGAAGGTGTCTGTCACGGACAGAAACACTGGGATAAGGTGCACCCTGACTTATCCCAAATCTGTCCCTGCCTACTTGCCTCACCCTAGGCTAAGAGTCCTAGGGGACAACTGGACGACAATCCCTACACTGTATAAGTGAGGGATGGGGAACGGAAGGAACAAAGACAAACGAGTAACAAACAAACACAATACGAATAGTCAGCTAAGCAAGGTCAAACCGGGAGCGTACGTCAGGAGCCGAGGGATAAGCAGAATCAAGGTCGAGGTCACAGCAAAAGGTCTGGATACACAGTAAGTCACAAGTCAAAACGCACAGCACTGCAAAGAAAGTAACTTCAATAACAGGCAACTTGTAAAGCAGTTGCCATCTTAAATAGCCCACCCAGGATCATGTGATGTGGCCAGCATCACATGACCTGAGGCGGCAGCAACTCCAAAACAATATGCAAAGTAGCCATTGCATATCAGCACCACATGGCTAGAAACCCAAAAGAAATTAACTGCTGAAGTGCTGGCTGACAAACCAGCACTTCAATTCCCTACTGCTCGTCTCTAGGGGGACGGAGATCCGGCGGCACTGCATGGAGAACGCGTCGCTGGCCTCCCGTTACAGTACCCCCCTTCACGAGGGCCACCGGACCCTTACCAGGGGAGCCGGTTTCAGGATGCAACCGATGGAAAGCCTAATGAGCCATCGGCATGAATTCTAGTCAACGGCACCCAGCTTCTATCCTCTGGTCCGAATCCCCTCCAGTTACCAAATATTGGAATGAGTTTCGGACCTTTCTGACATCCACAATATCCGAAATCTCATGTTAGTCTGCCCATCCACCTCAATGGGAGGTGGAGGGTGGTCTTCAGGCAGTACCGGAGGAATGAACCTCTTAAGCAGAGACTTGTGAATACATCATGAATCGAAAGACTCAGGCAGGCGCAACTTAAATGATACCGGATTAATCACTTTAATTATTTCATACGGTCCTATAAAACGAGAGCAAACTTCTAGAGGCCTACCTTAATACGTAGACCTTTGGACATCCATACCTTGATCCAACACTGAACTCAGTTGAGAACGTCTCCTATCTGCTTTGGTTTTTTGAGTTTCTTGCTTTGCAAGGTTCGTCTGACCCTAGCCCAAACTGTGCACAGTTCCTGAAACACCTCCTTAATCTCAGGTACAGTAGGATGCGATGGAGAGAAA